>JASANA010011971.1:0-69548 GCA_030248095.1 Ptycholaimellus sp. GST1_10 | reverse complement strand
TGTTTAGCATGAAGTTGAAATACGCGCCATTAGGCATTTCTTAGAGCGGTCACATAAACTCCCTAAGCTCCCTAGCCGGTTTGTCAAGAAACTGAGTGCAAATTGAACAGTCAGCTGACGCCTAAACAGAATCCCAGATGGCGCATCTTCAGGCAAGGCTCTGCAGACTGTTGACGCAAGTTGGCCTGCACAATTGATAGGAGGCTGATGCAAGGATTGCTTGCTTGACGGAGGAGGCACGACCTTGGCCTCTAGCCACCCGCAACTTTTGATATCCCAGCCAGGCCCATGATTTGCAGCCTGCCGCCAGTCTTTCCTCCACCTCCCGCTTTCTCAGCACTGGCAGACTGATGGCACAGAACCTCAAGGTTGACGCTGATTTACCCTCAAAAATTAAATGACTAGGAAAATGACGCAGGAAGTGGTGGTGGTTTCGGGAGTGCGGACGCCGTTTGGCTCTTTCCGATGGAGTCTAGCCAGCCTGCCTGCCCCAGAGCTCGGCTCCATCGCCATCAAAGCTGCTTTGGAAAGAGCCGGTAGCTCTTGGCCTGCTTCTCAACCCAGAGGGAAAAAGTATGTTTTGCAGGCGTAAAGGGCGAAGATGTAGACGAGGTGTACATGGGGATGGTGTGCCAGGCGATGGCCAAGCAGGCACCCGCCAAGCAGGCTGCCCTCGGCGCTGGTTTCCCTTTCCCCGCCCTCTCCCTTTCCAGCCCAGTCTTCAGGGCAGGTCTTCAGGGCTCCCCAGCTCCACACCCACGACGACGGTGAACAAGGTCTGCGCCTCCGGCATGAAGGCCGTCATGATGGCCGCCCAGAACCTCATGTGCGGCCACAGGTTCACACCTAGCCTAGCACATCGCGTCTGCGTAGAAGAGGTGTGGATGTAGTGCGGTGATGGTGGCGGGCGGGATGGAGAGCATGAGCAACGTCCCCTACTATATGGCCAGAGGGGAGACGCCCTACGGCGGCGTGAGCCTCAAGGACGGCGTGGTCTTCGACGGTCTCACGGACGCCTACGATGGCATTCACATGGGCCTCTGCGCTGAGAAGACCGCCCTGGACTTCACCATCTCCAAGCGGGAGCAGGATCAGTACGCCATCAACAGCTACCAACGCTCCGCTGCTGCATGGAAGGTTTCCTTATTCCAGCCTTTCTAAAGATCTGAGAAAACAGAAGACAGGCTAATTTGAAGGGAAAAGTGTTCGAGAATGAGGTGGTTCCGGTGACAGTGAAGCCGAAGCGAGGTCCAGAGGTGGTGGTGGCCGAGGATGAAGAGTTCCAGCGCGGCGACCCCGCCAAACTGCCCAACCTTCGCCCTGCCTTCAAGAAGGAGGGTTCAATCTCTCCGATGACCTGGCTGAGGATGAAGCGGAGATAAGAGGGTGGCCCTAAGATGGTACAATCACGGCCGGCAACGCGTCCACACTGAACGATGGAGCTGCTGCCTGTGTACTCATGACTGCGGAAAAAGCCCACGCCATGGGCCTCAAGCCCCTGGCCAAGTACTGCCTCTAAGCATTTCCACTTCTGCATCCCAATTTCTACATTCCCTAGAATTCTGGCCTTCGCCGATGCAGCATGCCAGCCCGTGGACTTCCCCATCGCGCCCACCCTTGCCATTCCCAAAGTCCCCATTTATCTACTTTTATTTTTGAAGCAAATGAGAGGTTACTTTGAGGTGCTGGCGATGGCGGGTTTGGCGGTGGAGGACATAGCTCTGTGGGAGATCAATGAAGCATTCAGCGTGGTTGTGCTGGCCTGTGAAAAGAAGTTGGGCCTTCCACCGGACCGAATCAACGTACACGGCGGCGCTGTCTCTCTAGGCCATCCCATCGGGTTCTCACATCACTCAACATTCTTTTGGGGGGCAATGGGAATGAAAAAGTGGTTGCAGTGCGTCAGGAGCTCGCCTGGTGGTTCACCTGGCCCACGCACTGAAGGAGGGTGAGAAGGGCCTGGCTGCCATCTGTAATGGCGGCGGAGGAGCTTCTGCCATCATTCTTCAGAAACTCTAACACTTCCTTACAATCCAGCTTGTTGTGATTCTTACCATGTCTTCCATGCTAGACGGCACTTACGGTTCGCTAGCTTATTCCTGCAAATAAAAGTGCACCCTTGCTCTTGAGGTTGCCGCAAGGGGTAAAAAGTTTCAATAAATGAAAGACATCGCTGTCTATGTCATGAGGTAATTGATGTGAGACGTAATGCAAAGGGCGTCGAGAAATGTGTCGCCTCTGGCAGCGAATCGCGGCCGGCGCACTGCACCGACCCAAAGAGCAGCTGGCAAAGGCCATCGCCAAGAGCAATCTGAGCGGCGTTCAGTCCATTCACGTGCCTTCCCCTTTGGCGTGGCCAGGAGGCGAATGAAGGAAAGTGATGCAGGTAGAATTGGACCCGTTTCATCAGCGGGCGGCCTCAGCTAGAGACTTCTGGTCCGCCATCTCCGGCGAAGGCCCGAGAGCCAGCAATCTCAAGTGCCGCCTCACTGCCAATATTCTGGACGACGGGAGGGCGCCGGAGATTCGCTCTCTCCTCGGTTGCCTTCTCACATGAATTGGGCTGGAAGTGTTGGTAGAATGAGGAGAGGGGAGCATAGGAGATGGGCGGGAGCTGGTGTTCCGCAGTGAGCATCTGAGCGGACTGGAGCTGGTCCAACTCTTCAACCGTTTCACACTCAGCCAGAAGGAAGAGGCAGAGCCTGACCCAAGACAGACAACCTATCCTTCCATTGTTGGCAACTCTTGCCTTCTCACATGCTTCGGAAATGTCAATCTTGTTCCTTTTAGGTGCGACGGCGTGCTCGAGCCCTTCCGCCAAAGCCCAAGCGCAAATGATTTCATTCTCCTTTTTGTCTTTGCTTTTCTGTCAGAACTCTGGCGTTTTTTATTTGATGTGTTAGAACAGTGAAGAAAAATCGTACCTGTTACAAGCCAGCAACCCATGCAATCGTAATCCTTGAAGAGTGAAGGTGAAGAGAAAATGCGCTGTTTTATGCAGAATTGCGCACTTCTAATGCCATCAGCTTCACTTAGCAAAGTATTTCCAAAAAGCGAGGAAAATGCCGCGTTTCGGACAGTTGGTGTTGGGGCCGCCGGGTGCGGGGAAGACGTCTTACTGCTGCGCCATGGCCACTCATTTAGCTTCCAAGGGCAGAAAGGTCACTCCCTCATTCTACTCCTACTGCACAGCCATGCAAAGAAAGAGTCAAACGATGGTCTACAGGCAGTGGTAGTCAACTTGGACCCCGCCAACGACCTTGAGTTTCCCGACTCCGTTTCAGTGGCTGCCGACATTCGGGATCTGGTTCAACTGGAAGAGCTCATGGAGGTTTGCAGTGCTCCAATTTACACCGTTTTGAAAATAAACAGAAAATGTCACAAACATTATCTAACGAAAAACGACGTCAAAGACAATCCCAGAAAATTGGTTGAGGTTCGTGATCTGGGCCCGAATGGTGCGCTGATGGCAGCCTTGGACTTTCTGGCAGAAGAGCTGGGCTGGTTGGGAGAGGCGCTGGGGGCGCTGGCGGAGTCCGACTTCCTCCTCATCGACCTGGCCGGCCAAATTGAGCTCTTCAACAACTCCACCAGCCTTCCCGTCGTCCTCCGCTGGCTGGAGAAAGAGCTGGACCTGAGACTGACGGCCGTCCACCTTGTTGACTCCTTTCATGCTGCCGACCCTGCCAAGTTCATCTCTGTCCTCTTCAGGTCCTCTTATTTTAGTCCGTAGAGCCTAAAAGTGGTTAAGAAGATGGCGAGGTTGCAGTTGCCTTTCAAGCATGCTCAATCTGGCGCTGCCGCACATCAATGTGCTCTCCAAGATGGACCTCCTTCACAGTCGCGGTGAACTCAGCCTGCCCATCGAAGCTCTGCTTGAGGTACCTCTCCGATTTAGGATAAATACCATGTCTTCTATCAAATTTCTCATCATTAGCTGTCTTGTAGACTGTTAAAGTTGTAATTGTAATTGAATGCAACTTTTTCTCCTTAAATATACAGGAGAAATTTTTGAACCAAACATAATTTGAGGGTAAGGTGAAAGTTTGAAGGCGGCAGACACGGGCTACTTTGTGGATCTGCTGCCAGACGATCCCTTCTGGGCCAGGCATAAGTCCTTGGCAGCGGCTGTGGCTGAGGTTGTCAGCGACTACAGCCTCGTTCACTTCATTCCCCTCAACATTCATGTTCATCTTTTCATCAACTTTCCTTTGTTCTCACTGCACCAATCGCAAACTGCCTCTTAACATATATTCCTAATTGGCACATCAATGGCTATACGGGCCTTTTGAAGTGGTGGATGTGATGTGTAGGATGTGAGAAGCATGGAGCTGGTGTTGGCTGAGGCGGACAAGGCGAACGGATTCTGCTACGGCGGGAGTGAGAAGACGACTGAGGAGCTCTTCTCCGCCGCTATGACGGACACAGACCCAGACGGCGCCCTACACGACTATTTGCGCGAGAAGTACGGACAGCCTCCAGACAGCAAAACCACATCAAGCACATAGACCAGCATTGATTTCCCTCATCCTTTTTCTCTGCTTCCAACACAGTGATACGTATTTCCAGTGCCTACTTGCTCTAAAAGCTTGTTAAAATGTAAGAACCGTTCGAGTCAGAGAGCTGGGATGTGAAAGGCAGTGTTCAATATCCACTACCTAGAAGTTCAAAAATTTAGTCGCTTTGGGAAAATAAGGGAAAATAATCGGCCGCACAAATAATTATTGATTCTATTTTAATCAATATGAAACGGAATTTTCAAGTCAGCCCATTTACCTGCGCGAAAATATTGAAATCTTGAACAAGGCCAAGATCTGAAAAAAGAGTGGGATTCGTAAAGTGGGATGTTTACTCAAACGGTCTTATCAGAAGCCGCATCCTGCCTCTGCAAAGCGCAGAGGCAATCAGACGAGCACAGGGTCACGCTACCTTCCATCATGCGTCTCCTCTCTTCTACTGCTCTTCTCGCCTGCCTTTCTATCGGCTCCTGGGCTGGAGGACCAGAATGGCTTTCCAGCCTCGATTCTATTGCTGAACAGGAACCTTCCTTTCACGCCGATCAGCTCCAGCACGCTACACTCTGGCAGAAAGCACAGGCACGCTTGTTCATGTCCCACAAATTGCCTCCAAAACTTTAGAAAATATGCAGATGCCAAAAAGAGGTTGACTTGGATTTCTAGTAAAAGGAGGATGATTGGCAGGCAGCAGGGCCGTCGGCCTTAGGCAGCAGTCTTCCCTGCAACCTTTCGGAAGGCAGCGGGGAGTCTCCTGGCAACGTGAACGCCCTTCGGCCTGGCGATATCAGCGTCGTTGCAGCTCTTGGAGATGCATACACCGTACATCCACTACTTACTCTCTCTCTTTCTGGCAGCCTCCTGGCTCAGACAGCTGGCTTTAGGCAGGCACTGGAGCTGGAGCACAAACGCTGTTCGATGTGGACATCGATTATCGCGGTCTCGCATTCTCCATCGGCGGCGATGGACAGCTTAGCTCCTACACTTCTCTACCAAGTAAATGCATTTCCTCACACTTCTCAAGCTTCCACTTTTCCTGCTTCCAGCGTGAAATCATCTAACTACAAACATTCATTTGCACTATCCGTCATAAGCCATATTTTCCCTTAATCTGCAGTCTCATGGATCATGCTTTGAAGACATTCTGCGGGAGTGGAACCCAGGTCTGGTGGGGAGTTCCAATGGGGCGGGTGCAGCAGACGCTGCAAAAGCTGGCTTCAACCTTGCACAGCAGGGCGCTCGACTTGCTGATCTACCAGAACAAGCTCGCCAGCTAGTTCAGAGGTTCTAGCATCTAGTTGGCTCGGCCTTCAGCCCCATTTCTTTGCTATAAATGATGCGAAATCATGTCGCCCGCACACCTACAGCTCTTGGAAGCAACTGATGATTGCAGAATGATGGCAAACCCGGAAATAAACGTAACAGAGGACTGGAAGCTGGTGAGCATCTTCATGGGCAGCAACGACCTGTGCCACATGTGCGAGCAGCACCCCACCGATCCGCCCTTCGACTCCTTTTTTCCCGTCTTTTCATCAACCTTCTGTTTAGCACACAAAATTCCCTGGTCATTGAAGTGGAACCGGCGGCGAAGAACGCGACTGCCTTGGTGGCGCCGCATACCCTTCTGCCCACCGACGCAGTTAGCTAGTCTACCACCGCTTTTGCCTAGCTCTTTCTTAACGTCACTGTGGCGCCGCATACCCTTCTGCCCACCGACGCAGTTAGCTAGTCTACCACCGCTTTTGCCTAGCTCTTTCTTAACGTCACTGTGGCGCCGCATACCCTTCTGCCCACCGACGCAGTTAGCTAGTCTACCACCGCTTTTGCCTAGCTCTTTCTTAACGTCACTGTGGCGCCGCATACCCTTCTGCCCACCGACGCAGTTAGCTAGTCTACCACCGCTTTTGCCTAGCTCTTTCTTAACGTCACTGTGGCGCCGCATACCCTTCTGCCCACCGACGCAGTTAGCTAGTCTACCACCGCTTTTGCCTAGCTCTTTCTTAACGTCACTGTGGCGCCGCATACCCTTCTGCCCACCGACGCAGTTAGCTAGTCTACCACCGCTTTTGCCTAGCTCTTTCTTAACGTCACTGTGGCGCCGCATACCCTTCTGCCCACCGACGCAGTTAGCTAGTCTACCACCGCTTTTGCCTAGCTCTTTCTTAACGTCACTGTGGCGCCGCATACCCTTCTGCCCACCGACGCAGTTAGCTAGTCTACCACCGCTTTTGCCTAGCTCTTTCTTAACGTCACTGTGGCGCCGCATACCCTTCTGCCCACCGACGCAGTTAGCTAGTCTACCACCGCTTTTGCCTAGCTCTTTCTTAACGTCACTGTGGCGCCGCATACCCTTCTGCCCACCGACGCAGTTAGCTAGTCTACCACCGCTTTTGCCTAGCTCTTTCTTAACGTCACTGTGGCGCCGCATACCCTTCTGCCCACCGACGCAGTTAGCTAGTCTACCACCGCTTTTGCCTAGCTCTTTCTTAACGTCACTGTGGCGCCGCATACCCTTCTGCCCACCGACGCAGTTAGCTAGTCTACCACCGCTTTTGCCTAGCTCTTTCTTAACGTCACTGTGGCGCCGCATACCCTTCTGCCCACCGACGCAGTTAGCTAGTCTACCACCGCTTTTGCCTAGCTCTTTCTTAACGTCACTGTGGCGCCGCATACCCTTCTGCCCACCGACGCAGTTAGCTAGTCTACCACCGCTTTTGCCTAGCTCTTTCTTAACGTCACTGTGGCGCCGCATACCCTTCTGCCCACCGACGCAGTTAGCTAGTCTACCACCGCTTTTGCCTAGCTCTTTCTTAACGTCACTGTGGCGCCGCATACCCTTCTGCCCACCGACGCAGTTAGCTAGTCTACCACCGCTTTTGCCTAGCTCTTTCTTAACGTCACTGTGGCGCCGCATACCCTTCTGCCCACCGACGCAGTTAGCTAGTCTACCACCGCTTTTGCCTAGCTCTTTCTTAACGTCACTGTGGCGCCGCATACCCTTCTGCCCACCGACGCAGTTAGCTAGTCTACCACCGCTTTTGCCTAGCTCTTTCTTAACGTCACTGTGGCGCCGCATACCCTTCTGCCCACCGACGCAGTTAGCTAGTCTACCACCGCTTTTGCCTAGCTCTTTCTTAACGTCACTGTGGCGCCGCATACCCTTCTGCCCACCGACGCAGTTAGCTAGTCTACCACCGCTTTTGCCTAGCTCTTTCTTAACGTCACTGTGGCGCCGCATACCCTTCTGCCCACCGACGCAGTTAGCTAGTCTACCACCGCTTTTGCCTAGCTCTTTCTTAACGTCACTGTGGCGCCGCATACCCTTCTGCCCACCGACGCAGTTAGCTAGTCTACCACCGCTTTTGCCTAGCTCTTTCTTAACGTCACTGTGGCGCCGCATACCCTTCTGCCCACCGACGCAGTTAGCTAGTCTACCACCGCTTTTGCCTAGCTCTTTCTTAACGTCACTGTGGCGCCGCATACCCTTCTGCCCACCGACGCAGTTAGCTAGTCTACCACCGCTTTTGCCTAGCTCTTTCTTAACGTCACTGTGGCGCCGCATACCCTTCTGCCCACCGACGCAGTTAGCTAGTCTACCACCGCTTTTGCCTAGCTCTTTCTTAACGTCACTGTGGCGCCGCATACCCTTCTGCCCACCGACGCAGTTAGCTAGTCTACCACCGCTTTTGCCTAGCTCTTTCTTAACGTCACTGTGGCGCCGCATACCCTTCTGCCCACCGACGCAGTTAGCTAGTCTACCACCGCTTTTGCCTAGCTCTTTCTTAACGTCACTGTGGCGCCGCATACCCTTCTGCCCACCGACGCAGTTAGCTAGTCTACCACCGCTTTTGCCTAGCTCTTTCTTAACGTCACTGTGGCGCCGCATACCCTTCTGCCCACCGACGCAGTTAGCTAGTCTACCACCGCTTTTGCCTAGCTCTTTCTTAACGTCACTGTGGCGCCGCATACCCTTCTGCCCACCGACGCAGTTAGCTAGTCTACCACCGCTTTTGCCTAGCTCTTTCTTAACGTCACTGTGGCGCCGCATACCCTTCTGCCCACCGACGCAGTTAGCTAGTCTACCACCGCTTTTGCCTAGCTCTTTCTTAACGTCACTGTGGCGCCGCATACCCTTCTGCCCACCGACGCAGTTAGCTAGTCTACCACCGCTTTTGCCTAGCTCTTTCTTAACGTCACTGTGGCGCCGCATACCCTTCTGCCCACCGACGCAGTTAGCTAGTCTACCACCGCTTTTGCCTAGCTCTTTCTTAACGTCACTGTGGCGCCGCATACCCTTCTGCCCACCGACGCAGTTAGCTAGTCTACCACCGCTTTTGCCTAGCTCTTTCTTAACGTCACTGTGGCGCCGCATACCCTTCTGCCCACCGACGCAGTTAGCTAGTCTACCACCGCTTTTGCCTAGCTCTTTCTTAACGTCACTGTGGCGCCGCATACCCTTCTGCCCACCGACGCAGTTAGCTAGTCTACCACCGCTTTTGCCTAGCTCTTTCTTAACGTCACTGTGGCGCCGCATACCCTTCTGCCCACCGACGCAGTTAGCTAGTCTACCACCGCTTTTGCCTAGCTCTTTCTTAACGTCACTGTGGCGCCGCATACCCTTCTGCCCACCGACGCAGTTAGCTAGTCTACCACCGCTTTTGCCTAGCTCTTTCTTAACGTCACTGTGGCGCCGCATACCCTTCTGCCCACCGACGCAGTTAGCTAGTCTACCACCGCTTTTGCCTAGCTCTTTCTTAACGTCACTGTGGCGCCGCATACCCTTCTGCCCACCAACGCAGTTAGCTAGTCTACCACCGCTTTTGCCTAGCTCTTTCTTAACGTCACTGTGGCGCCGCATACCCTTCTGCCCACCGACGCAGTTAGCTAGTCTACCACCGCTTTTGCCTAGCTCTTTCTTAACGTCACTGTGGCGCCGCATACCCTTCTGCCCACCGACGCAGTTAGCTAGTCTACCACCGCTTTTGCCTAGCTCTTTCTTAACGTCACTGTGGCGCCGCATACCCTTCTGCCCACCGACGCAGTTAGCTAGTCTACCACCGCTTTTGCCTAGCTCTTTCTTAACGTCACTGTGGCGCCGCATACCCTTCTGCCCACCGACGCAGTTAGCTAGTCTACCACCGCTTTTGCCTAGCTCTTTCTTAACGTCACTGTGGCGCCGCATACCCTTCTGCCCACCGACGCAGTTAGCTAGTCTACCACCGCTTTTGCCTAGCTCTTTCTTAACGTCACTGTGGCGCCGCATACCCTTCTGCCCACCGACGCAGTTAGCTAGTCTACCACCGCTTTTGCCTAGCTCTTTCTTAACGTCACTGTGGCGCCGCATACCCTTCTGCCCACCGACGCAGTTAGCTAGTCTACCACCGCTTTTGCCTAGCTCTTTCTTAACGTCACTGTGGCGCCGCATACCCTTCCGCCCACCGACGCAGTTAGCTAGTCTACCACCGCTTTTGCCTAGCTCTTTCTTAACGTCACTGTGGCGCCGCATACCCTTCTGCCCACCGACGCAGTTAGCTAGTCTACCACCGCTTTTGCCTAGCTCTTTCTTAACGTCACTGTGGCGCCGCATACCCTTCTGCCCACTGACGCAGTTATCTAGTCTACCACCGCTTTTGCCTAGCTCTTTCTTAACGTCACTGTGGCGCCGCATACCCTTCTGCCCACCGACGCAGTTAGCTAGTCTACCACCGCTTTTGCCTAGCTCTTTCTTAACGTCACTGTGGCGCCGCATACCCTTCTGCCCACCGACGCAGTTAGCTAGTCTACCACCGCTTTTGCCTAGCTCTTTCTTAACGTCACTGTGGCGCCGCATACCCTTCTGCCCACCGACGCAGTTAGCTAGTCTACCACCGCTTTTGCCTAGCTCTTTCTTAACGTCACTGTGGCGCCGCATACCCTTCTGCCCAACGACGCAGTTAGCTAGTCTACCACCGCTTTTGCCTAGCTCTTTCTTAACGTCACTGTGGCGCCGCATACCCTTCTGCCCACCGACGCAGTTAGCTAGTCTACCACCGCTTTTGCCTAGCTCTTTCTTAACGTCACTGTGGCGCCGCATACCCTTCTGCCCACCGACGCAGTTAGCTAGTCTACCACCGCTTTTGCCTAGCTCTTTCTTAACGTCACTGTGGCGCCGCATACCCTTCTGCCCACCGACGCAGTTAGCTAGTCTACCACCGCTTTTGCCTAGCTCTTTCTTAACGTCACTGTGGCGCCGCATACCCTTCTGCCCAACGACGCAGTTAGCTAGTCTACCACCGCTTTTGCCTAGCTCTTTCTTAACGTCACTGTGGCGCCGCATACCCTTCTGCCCACCGACGCAGTTAGCTAGTCTACCACCGCTTTTGCCTAGCTCTTTCTTAACGTCACTGTGGCGCCGCATACCCTTCTGCCCACCGACGCAGTTAGCTAGTCTACCACCGCTTTTGCCTAGCTCTTTCTTAACGTCACTGTGGCGCCGCATACCCTTCTGCCCACCGACGCAGTTAGCTAGTCTACCACCGCTTTTGCCTAGCTCTTTCTTAACGTCACTGTGGCGCCGCATACCCTTCCGCCCACCGACGCAGTTAGATAGTCTACCACCGCTTTTGCCTAGCTCTTTCTTAACGTCACTGTGGCGCCGCATACCCTTCCGCCCACCGACGCAGTTAGATAGTCTACCACCGCTTTTGCCTAGCTCTTTCTTAACGTCACTGTGGCGCCGCATACCCTTCCGCCCACCGACGCAGTTAGCTAGTCTACCACCGCTTTTGCCTAGCTTTTTCTTAACGTCACTGTTAGTTGGATAAAAGTTGCGATGTCGTAATTGAGTTTTTGCTGGTTTTTGTGGCTTGCCAAGCGTCTAGAACCGAAAACTCGCCCTTTTATAATGATGAAAAATGAAGTGGTGCAACTTATAGGCCACCGATGACATCTCCAAAGCCTTGGTGGTGGGTGGATCATCCAGCAGCTGGTTTGGAGGAAGCACTGACGATTCTCGCTCAAAACTTACCTAGGGTTACATTCCATTTTGCTGATTTAACACATTTGACAGGGACATTTTATAATTTTGAGACTTTGGTAAGCGTGATAAATGTGTGGCCGATTTCTGCACTTCAAGCCACGCACGAGCAGAGCAACTTCTGCCATCTACTTCACAATTTCCTCTGTCCCTGCATCTCCGGCCGCATGTCGTTAGGCCTTTTTACACTTCTAAACTAATTCTGTGAAAAACCTTTTCTTCACTTCGTCTTGATCTTGTGTGGTTGAGGCCATGGGCGCTAGGGAACATGACGGGAGTGGTGCAGGAAGACATTGCTAGCGTCGTTGCAGCCGCCCCCAACAGTGACAATTTCACCGTCGTCCTTCAGCCTCTCCTCACCCAATCCGCATTTCCCACCAATGTACGCCTTTCACATCAAAACTCTCGGATAGGTAAACTAGGTGTAGATCATTACTGCTAAATCATTTCTCTTTACTTTCTCCGCCATAAGTAGAATCCGCATTGACCTAAAACTGAACAAAATTAGCTTAATTCACAAATTTGATTCCAATTTCTGCCAAGTTTGTCACTGAAAGTATTTTAACTTCTCAGGAATTGGGTCAGCCAGACCTGAGCTTTCTGGCGCCTGATTGCACACGGCTGAGCCAACTAGGACATGTCTATCTGGCTGGCGCCTACTGGAACAGCCTCATTACTGCAGAGGAAAACAAGACTGACAACTACCAGCCAACACTCGGGTTACATCCAAATTGTCAAAATAACTTAGCTCTAATATTATTTCGAGAAAATGTCAAAAATATGTGTCAGGATAAAGTTTAAATTATCTGCTTGAAGAGGACCTGAAGCTTTGGGCTGTCCGGCCGCTGACTGCCCTTTCATTCGAACCCCTGCGAACAGCCTCAACTGCTCCCAGTTCTATACACCACCCAGCACCACTCCGTTTCCCTCTCTGCCCCCAGCCAATTCTTCAATCCACCTCTTTACAGCTCCACTACAGCAGCCGTCAACACCACTTCACCGGCAATGAGTACGGAGTTTGGAAGTACATCGGAGTGGAACGCTACTGCTGCCTCCAACAACTCTACAGAAGGCAACTGGAGTAGGCCGGCCACCAGTGAGCAGAGCCTGCTTGAGGTCAGTCTATCCTCCCTTTGGTATCCAGGGCACGCGCTGGGGCAAACATGAGTACGGAGTTTGGAAGTACATCGGAGTGGAACGCTACTGCTGCCTCCAACAACTCTACAGAAGGCAACTGGAGTAGGCCGGCCACCAGTGAGCAGAGCCTGCTTGAGGTCAGTCTATCCTCCCTTTGGTATCCAGGGCACGCGCTGGGGCAAACATGAGTACGGAGTTTGGAAGTACATCGGAGTGGAACGCTACTGCTGCCTCCAACAACTCTACAGAAGGCAACTGGAGTAGGCCGGCTACCAGTGAGCAGAGCCTGCTTGAGGTCAGTCTATCCTCCCTTTGGTATCCAGGGCACGCGCTGGGGCAAACATGAGTACGGAGTTTGGAAGTACATCGGAGTGGAACGCTACTGCTGCCTCCAACAACTCTACAGAAGGCAACTGGAGTAGGCCGGCCACCAGTGAGCAGAGCCTGCTTGAGGTCAGTCTATCCTCCCTTTGGTATCCAGGGCACGCGCTGGGGCAAACATACAGCGATAAGAGACACAAGACGCTGAGTTCGCCTTTAACACCTGAGTCTTGCTCCACAGTCCGCGATTCTTTACTCGCCCATTACTATCTTCTTACCTTTACTATTTTCTTATTCCACGAACAAATTGTTAGTATGTTTTTCTTTTTTCTCATTTTTACGTTCCTCACTATCCAATGAAGTTGGTATAGGAAATAAAGGAAATGCGTTGGCAGGAAATCGGTGCTCTGCAGCAGTCGCATCTCCGGGGAGCCATGGCGCCAGCCAGGTCCGGAGCTGCACAGCCCTTCACTCTCACTCTCGTTGCCGGCATTACCCTCGGTTTCCCTTTCTCCATCTTTTCTACCTACCCTTTTCACCCTTCATTACTATCATCACATGCAATGCAAAAAAGCAAAGAGGAACTTGTACAGTTGCGCTGAGCGCAATGCTGATCTCTGGCTTTGCCTACCGAGCCCGTGCGAGTCAACGACGGAAGCAACGCGAACTGGCTTCATCCAATCCTCAACTAGAACCCCCTGAAGGTTGCTTCCTTCTGCCCTAACCCATCATTTCATTCATTTGTTAAAAATTTGGGTGATTGAACGAATTGGAAATTCTAGGTCTCTTTGGGCGATTGCGACCAAGGCGTAGTACCAACGAAAGAACGCCTTTGCTCAATGATTTTGATCATATGGTCCATGTTTATTGATTTTTTTGCGCGGCCGCAGGCCGCCTGCCGCGGAGGGCAGGGCAGTCAGCATGCTAGGCGAAGCGTAGGGGCCGTAGCACCCGTGCCCGGAGGCCGGAGGAGCTCTGGCGCCCTGCCCGAAGCGGCGGGCGGCCAAGGCCAGCTTAAGCAGTTACCCCATTTTTGTGTCCGTCTTTCCGCATATATATATATATGTGTGTGCCATGCCCGGCCTCCGCGGTTTTTCAACGAAATTGGCTGATTTTTTGCATGAAGGTCCTCCTGGGCGGTGCCTCGGGACCATTTTTGGCGCTTGGCGTAATTTTGCGTTTTTCGCCCAAAACTCAATTTTTTGATGTTTCAAAACACGAAAAATCATAAATCACTGGTTTTTCAATGAAATTAGCTGAATTTTGGCAGATACGTTCGTCAAAGTAATATCTTGAAGCTGGCAAAAGGAATTTTCGAAAAAAAATTTATTTATTGATTTATAGTAAAAAACCAATATATTGATGTTTCAAAAATTTGAACATGCATAAATCCACGTTTGTTCAATGAAATTGGATGATTTTTGGCAGGTACATCCATCCAAGTAATATCTTGAAGCTGGCAAAAGGAATTTTTGAAATATTTATTATTTCTTGATTTATAGTCAAAAACCCAAAATCTTTATGTTTCAAAAATTTGAACATGCATAAATCAGTAATATTTCAATGAAATCAGTTGATTTTGACATGTACGTCTGACAAGGTGGTTTCTTTCAGCTGTTTAAAGGACGTTACTGAATGTTTGATAGTTCTCGATTTGTTGCTAAAATCTCAAATTTCGATGTATGAAAAGTTCAAATAAACAAATTTAAACATGCATAAAATTCATGGTTTTTCATTGAAATCTGCTGAAATTTGGCATGAAGGTTCATCTGGGTGGTATCTTTAAGTGAGGCCGCGCATCTCTTGGCAACAGCCGAGAATACCTTGTTCGTTTTCCTATTCGCCACTTTTCAACTGTTCTGCTCTCTTAAATCGTGTTGGCATTGAATGAGTCTGCGAACAGCTAAATTCTGTTGAATGTGTCATATTGCATGGATTCTTTAACAATGATGAGAAATGAAACATGGTTATTTTTGGAGGTTAATGGTTTTTTTAAAATATGACTAGATTTCAACCTGCAGATGTTTGCGACAGTTGCAATACGACTCATTGCGCATTTTTCGAATCAAATTTTGACAAAAATGTGCTGAAATGTCAAAATGTAATGTGTGGTTTCTTTTGAGAAAGTGTAAAACAGATTTTTACTTTTCGATTTCTCTACATCCAGTTTAAATTACACTTGCATTCGATTTCCCATTCTTTCCGAAATCATTGGTGATAAAATTTGAAGAAGAGCTTGGATATTTCGATGGACCGCTTTTGGCGGATAAAAATCAGAATAGTCGCATTTCCGGCCAGAGCAGCTTGCCAAAACGGAAATTGCTGAAGTCGGGCGTTGGCGCAGGCTCCGCTGCAATCAGCCAATGCCTGAGCCATCAGCCAAGCCCAGGGTTAAAGGGAGGCATGGTAAGGTACAAAATTAGAGGCCCCCGGGGCCTCTGAAATGAGAGGCCCCCGGGGCCTCTGGTTTCAGAGGCCCCCGGGGCCTCTTGTTTCAGAGGTTCCCGGGGGCTTGTCAGTAAAAAAGGCACTTACCAGTCATTCTCATGATGACAAACAAGCAGTAATGCTCATTGCAGGCAGCATTAGGAAGATGGCTGTAGGCAGTGATGGATTAATGCAAACGGGGAACACGGAAAACACAAAAAACATGTAAAAAGAAAAATTAATTTACCGCAACGTAAAATCCAAAATTTGTGCCCTAAACATAAACGAACGGTTGGAAAAGTTGAAAAGTAGCATTTACCCATGACCCGTTTTAGTCTTATTTTTGAACTCTGTGGGCTAGGCAACTACTAGTGGAGGCGAGGAGGGCAAGGATCATTGAGTCAGTGAGAGCCTGTTTGAAGAGCTCTCGAGAAAAGCCCAAAAATCGAAGTAATTCAAGGAGACTGCGATTCGTGAATGGCCTGCGATTCGCTACCATATAAGTTAGCGTATAAGTATTTTTAATTAAAACCCAGTAATTTTGGCTCACTCCAACTATTCCACATTCATGAGGTGCCTGTCCTTCATGAGTTTTTACCCCCCCCCCTCAAGCAAACTACCCCCCTCATGGTGTTTACCCCCCGCTCCTCATGGATCGTTAGGCTTAGGCTTAGAAATGGACTTGGGCTTAGGCTTAGGAATTGCAGCCCTGAATCATGAGGGGTGGATAATTGGAGTCAAATCTCACGAGGGGGGATAATTGATGTCATGAGGGGGGATAATTGGAGCCGAATTTCATGAGGGGGGATAGTTGGAGTCGTTTCTCATGAGAGGGATAATTGGAATCATGAGGGGCGGATAATTGGAGTCGTAAATTTTGGTAGAAAATCAAAAAACAATTGTCACAGCCGATTCTAGCACAATTCTAGCCTGCGTGGCCGTCACCACTTTGTGACTGTCGGGCAGGATGGGCCTCTGAGCCGGGCTCACTGGCCATGCAGAGTGGCAGGGTTGTGGAGGCGCCTGCCAGTCGAAGTTGCGATGCGCAAGCGGAGGCTTCTGCTCGCGTCGCTAAGGGCACTGATGAGAGAAGAAGAAGAGCAACGGCAGAGCTGATTCCCCTTTGATGCAAATTCACACCCTACCCCCATGCCTTCATTCGCCATAATGTTTCAGTGCAGTCCTCGGCCTGCTCTGTGATTCTCGTTGGATAAACGGAAGATACACCAAAAAAAAGAAGGGAAAGGGTCAGAAGAAGCTTGTAGAAGGGCGACGGGGATTCTGTGGCGGCAGAGAGGGGGTGATAGGGAGGAGCAAGAAAACCCCCTATAAATTTTCAGATGTAGCATTGGCCCTCGAAAATGACACCTTGGTCAAAAAGAGGGCCTGGGTGCTGACACTTCGCTTTGCTCGTTCGCGCTAGGCCAATATTCTTATCATTAAATCGATCTGTACACTAAAGCTGGTTTTTCATCATCAGTGTCTTTTTGCTGACAAGCCCCCGGGAACCTCTGAAACAAGAGGCCCCGGGGGCCTCTGAAACCAGAGGCCCCGGGGGCCTCTAATTTCGTACCTTACCATTCCTGGTTAAAGGGCAAGGAACGGGCTTGGGTGACGAGGGCCTCGCGCTCTGGAGCGAAGCTGAGAACTCCGGAGCGATGCCCAAACATCATCTCCATCAGTTCCCATGGCAGCATTTGGCTGGGCCTGCCTCCTCAATGTTCGCCCGATTATAGCATCCTTTTCGCTAGCTCTTTCGTTCTACTTGATACACTCAATTCAGACTCTACTTCTCCTGAGTGGCTTTACGGGGGAGTTGCTTAAACCGTTCGAAACATAGGCAACTTTAAGAGGTATTACAATTTTCATGCTTACCTGCTATGGAAATCTGTAGTAGCAACAAGATGATCGGCAAGTAGGCCATGACATGTACTCTGATCTGCTCCAGCTCACGTCACAAGAAAGGCAATCTTAGGTAAGAAGCTTTAGGCTATTTGTATAGCCTAATCAAGCTCTATTCTAAGCTATCGCCCACGCAAGTAAAGAAACATTTCTAAGAAGAACCCTCGCTCCTTTGCTGACCTTTGTGGATAATCGGTTTTATGGCTAATCAAAAGATGCTAATCATTGTCAATCGATTACAACCGATTACTAATAAACCATAATATTTTGATTCACTTTTTTGTATTGTCATTCAAAGTATTGTATTGTCATTCAATTTTTACAAAAATCTAAGAGGAAATATCTCAAGAAATTTTCAAAAGATTTAAAATTCGCAAACAAACATTGATTGAACATTTATAGGCATTTTCTAGGAATCAAACAGCAAAACCGACGCATAAAAAACGACGCATAAGCCATAAAATTGCCAGGCATTTTACATGTGACACTTCCACCACGATATTTCTCTAGCTTTTAATTTTAGAAGTAATAGACCGTGATAGGCAAGATAGCAATAGGTAAGCCTTTTTATAATTTTTCATTTCTGTACACAGAACAAAGCTTCATTTTGCTAATGGAATACAGATTCTGTAGGCTTAAACGGAGAACTTATATACTTATTACTTATATTCGGCATCTTTGAAATTTATGAAGCAAAAGAGACCAGAAGTTTCAATAATATGTGATCAAGTTTTCATGGAACCATGAAAAACAGGATCTTCGTTCATCCGGTGAGGGGGTCTTAGAGTCCCCTCCCCACCGTGATGAAAGTAATGGGACAGGCGAAATGATCAGAAACTTGGATCAACCGAGGGCGCAGAAAACCACCTGGGGGTGGTGGGAACTGCATCGTTTTTCTTCCACGACCCGTTCTGAAGCCAAAGACCACCCTCGCGCTACGAGTTTTATGGGGCAATTAGAAAAGTGAGACCGGCGGAAGAGGTTGGATACAAAAAGGGGCGCTGGTGGGCCCATAGAGCAGAGGGCAAGGAGAGCAGGAGAGATGGGCGAGTACGCAAAGATGTCGGAGCAGGAGGAGGAGCAGCAGCGCATGCGGCGGGTGGCCTTCTTCTCCGTCCTCGTCTCCACCGTCGCCGTCTTCGCCGCCGTCGTCACCATCCCCATGGTCTACTCCTACGTCCAGAGCCTCCAGAGCCACATGCTCTCCGAGCTCGACTTCTGCAAGGTTGCCCTTCTCCTCTTCTTACACCAATTATTGTGATCCCTCAATCTCCCTGTTGCAGTCTCGGAGTCGTGATATGTGGGTGGAGGTGTACGCCATCCAGGCCACGAAGCCCGGGCAGGCCCGTGCCAAGCGCGAGTGGCGCTTCGGAACCTGGTTCCCTGACCAGGCCCAGGGCTACGGCCAACCTCCCCCGCCTCCCCCGCCTCAGATCAACACCAATCCCCAAATCACCGCCTCCTGCTGCTCCTGCCTCCAGGGTCCGCCCGGCCCGCCCGGCCCCGCCGGCGACGCTGGCAACGACGGCAAGGACGGCGCCAACGGCAAGGACGGCATCAAGGGCAACGACGGCAAGGTCCTCCCCGCACCGCCCTCTGACGAGGAGCCCTGCATTGTGTTAGTATCCTCGTCGGAGCCCGGGGCCGAGGGGGGAATATAGCTTGCGCGTAGATTGTGCCCTCTTTCTCTAAACATTTCGCAGAACACGTAGATCAGTATTCTAGTTGCTCACAAGTGAATTTAGGTGCCCCCCTGGACCCCCCGGCCCCATGGGTGACATGGGACCCAAGGGCCCGACCGGACCTCGCGGCTCCCCCGGCACGCCAGGCGCCCCCGGCGCCAAGGGCGAGCGCGGCATGACCGGACCCGAGGGCATGATCGGTCGTCCCGGCCTGGCGGGTCCTCCTGGGCCTCTGGGAGACCCTGGCCTCGTCAACATCGTCGAAGGCCCGCCTGGACCTCCTGGCGTGCCCGGCGAACCGGGCCCACTGGGTCCCCCTGGAGCTCCCGGGGAGGACGGCGTGGCCGGGGAGAAGGGCCCGGACGGTCCCCAGGGCGACGCTGGAGACGAGGGCGAGGCTGGGCTTCCCGGCGTCCCCGGCATCAACGGCCCCGACGGAGAGGCTGGACCCAAGGGCTCCTGCGATCACTGCCCTCCCCCGCGCCTGCCCCCCGGATA
Source organism: Ptycholaimellus sp. GST1_10 (assembly GCA_030248095.1). Lineage (NCBI taxonomy): Eukaryota > Metazoa > Nematoda > Chromadorea > Chromadorida > Chromadoridae > Ptycholaimellus > Ptycholaimellus sp. GST1_10. Next base: position 50,052 of record JASANA010011971.1, on the reverse strand, counting down.
CTAGACTGCCCAGTCTACCTTCACCAGAGGCCATTGTGCTCACATTTATTTATGCACTGCGAAAGAAAGAATTGCGCTCATCAAACATACCACAACTGAAATGAAAAAATGCAAAACAGCTAAAAGACTTGGTTTATTGAAATAACTTAAAAATGCATGGAGGAAATAAAGCGATGCTAAGCAGATATTTGCATCCTGAGTCAACTATTTCAAAAGTTTTGTCATTAAAACAATTTACAAACGGGATTTCACTGTTCGAGTTATATAATACCATATAATGCAAACTCTAGAAATCGAATAGTTTCGGTGTAAGATCATAAAAATTGTTAGGGCTGTCGAAATCCAAAAATATTTTATAAATTTATTTTTATCCTTCGTGTGGCAGATATCTTTATAGGATTTTTTCTTTACAGGTTTACGATTTTTTATTTATTTCTAGGTTTGCTTTACAGGCTTTCTTAGATTCATCAACTCATTTTGGTTTTTTTGTGATTTCGAATTCGTACGAAGATTGGTAAAGAAAAGTACACCGAGAGGGTGAATATTGCCGAGTGCAAGAAAGTAGTAGGCAGGGCAAAGGGCAGCCTCGCACGTGCGCTGCATCGGCCCAGAAAGGGGCAAAGTGTGTGGGCGTCTGACATCAGCCCATGATTACACCCCTGCGCCTCTTGCATCAGCCTCCCTTCACGTGCATCTCCAACACTCCTGGCACAGCCCGCCACTCAGATGCTCTATCAGCCCTCTCAACCCGCATAAAGCCCTGGCCAGTACTTGGAAAGGCACTCCCAGCCGCTGCCCCACTTATCGCCCTAAACGTGCAAGGCGGCCGGTTTGCCCAGTCCCAGGGAAAAAAAGGCGGCGGCCTTGGGTACTGCTCGATAAGCGAGGGGTGATTAAGAGCACCCGGGAGAGTGGCCGAGGCCTAGACACACCTGGCTCACAACCCAGCCCTCACATGTGAAGGTCGCTCGCTCATTGGCCGCCCCACGTCCAACCTCCACCTTCCTTCACGTGCACCCCTCTACTGCCTCTCCTTCCGACACCCAATCCCTCTCCGCTCCCAGCCCCAACTGCGCCCACTGGGACCCTGCGGCTGTACAGACACCGATGCAAAACTGCGGGGCATCAGCGCATTTCCTCGGATCCCTAGCGGCACAAGATGAAAGAGGGCAGAGCGGAAAAGGAGGCGGGGTGCCAAAGTCGTGGGAAGCGACAGGCCCCCTGGTGGGGAGCACATGAGTGGACACTTCCTTCCCTCCCTCCTGCCCCGCACGCGCTCAGCCCCTTCACAGAGCCCAATCTGGCCGCAGAGCGATGCGCTGGCGCCTTGTTTGCAATATGCTGGACTCTGAGCTCTGAGCACTCCGGCCACGCCTACACCCGCCACCCCCGCTCTCTCCTCCTCACTCCCTACCACCACCTCCACTCTCTTCCACTTCCACCACACCGCCGCTCCACACACCCTTGCCTCGTCGCTAAGGCCAGAGCAGCCGAAGCCTGAAGTCGATGAGCCGCTACAGCCTCGACACTGCCTCCGCCGCCGACGCACTGGACGGCCCGCTGGAACGCCGCATCAAGGAGGGCCTCCCCAACATGATACCCTGCCCTCTCCTGCCCTCCGAGTCACAGGAGGAGTACCAGGTGCTTTTCATGCTCTTCTTTCTTTTCAAAGGTTTCTCAGTTTTCATGCTTGGTCTTTTGAATTAGTAGGAGGAAATGGGGGGAGTGTAGGCGGAAAGGATGAAGCAGGGGAGGGCCAACTGGCGAGCCAATCCTGAGATGAGGAAACACTTAGGGGAGCCCTGGCCAGCAGAGTACACAAAGAATGGCCAGTGAGCCTTCCTTCACGGGGCCAAGAAACAGAGCGGCACATTCCAAACCTTTCATTCCCCTCCCCTCACTTTCTGCTCAGCTCAGGACGGCCTTTGAGCGGACCGGACTAAGGAGTACTGTCAGCATTTCAGATAAGAGCAGGAAGGGGTGAAAACAAGTGACGAAAAGTGGGTAATTTTAACCAACTGCAGAGGAGAAGGGGGACTAGGGATAGGACAAGGTCAAAGGGCGCAGTCTAGGCCTTGACGGGGACTGGGCCTAATTTAGGGCCGGTTAGTCTGAAACCTTCTTGCTCCCTTCTTGCCACGACTCGCCTTCTACATTTTCAACGTCATAGAATAACGAAATAAGAGGGGGTGAAACAGAGACGAAGAAATATGATCCCGCAAAGCGAGAGTAAATGGATAGGGGAAACGGAATCTAAGCAAATATTTGAAGGCAACAAGAGAGAATATAATAGGATATGTTGAAGGGTAAGGCAGAGACGGGAAGCCTGGCTGGGGAGCTGGTGCAGTCGCAGTTGGCCCTGTGGACGTTCAGCTTGAGCACTCTGCTCACCTGGCTCTGGCAGAGTCGGCGGCACTGCCTCCTCTTCAACCTCTTCCTCCTCCTCCCCCTCGGCGTCGCCGCCACCGCCGCCCTCTCCGCCGCCCTCGCCGTCTTCGTCACTCTTGGACGCTTCCTCTTCCCTCCTACTCACGTACACCCCTTTACTCACCCTCCCTCTTCCACCCTCCCCCACACCTCAACTGCTCTGTCACAGGGCCCCGAGGAGGAGGCGATGGGCTCGTGGATGGTGAAGCGGCTGCCGGACACCAGTGCGACAATGGTGCCTTCCGGCCTGCTGCGCCACCGACGCCGTCATCCCAGCCAGAACGCCAGCCAAATCAGCCAGCACAACCTTCGCTCTCGTCGCGCCAGAGCTCTGTCCAGCGCCGCCGCTCACAAAGGTTTCAAGATCATTCAATTGGCATCCATAGCTTTCTTGCTTTCTCTCCCAAACCTAGGCTATCTATTTGCTCAAGGATTTCGTCAGCATCCTGCTAGTGTATTTGCTGAGGGCTAGACTAGCCTGGCCGGCAGGCTGAGGAGGGCAGCAGTTGTCCAGCGTCCGAAAGATGGATAGGGCCGCCTGTCCACTCCAAACCTGCCTCCCTTCCCAGCCCTTTCAGTCCCATGCCAGTTTACAACCGCCCATAAATTTCCGCACCCATAAATGCCCTCCCATCCTTATGTGTGCTCTATTTACGCAACAGCTTAAAAGGGGCAAACAATTTGCAGGCGATGAGATGGGAACGGGAGCGAAGATGAGCAACTACTTCTGGCAACGCCGTCTTCACTCCATCAACTCCCAGCCCCAACTTCGAGGATGAAGCCATCGCAAATGTCAATGTCAAATGCCTTGCCCATTTCGGTGCAATTAATCGGGAGCTTCTCGTTTTCACCGCCCCCCTTTCAACTGCACTAAATTCTACTTTACGCAACTTCTGTACAGTTGCCTGGACCGTAATCATTCCTCTACTTTGTGCACTGTTTGTACAGGAAGGCCTTAAGCGATTGCGTGAGTGTTGTTCTGTGCCAGGCGAACCGAATTGGGTCTCGGTCGCCAGCCTTGTACCTATATGCACTTTCCTTCTCTCCTGCACCCTTTACCAAAACGCTTTCTGATTAGCCTAGCCAGTTAGTTGGACGTCAGTTGCTCATTGCCATCTTTTCCTTCAGCCCAGTCCTCTTCTTTTCAGCCCGAAAATGTTTCCTGTTTACCAACTAAAACCAGGGAAGAAATTCTTTTTGGATGTGATTACAGAGGTGGACATGAAGTACCGTACCGAAGTTTAGTGCTTACAAAAATGCTAGCAGCTGACACGCTTTCAAAAGCATAGAACATTGCGGAGAACTAATCTCAAACAAATGTCAAAATACCACAAAAACCTAAACCCTTTGGCAAATAAAAAGAACTTTGATTCCACTTCACCAAAAGCAAAACATGTTTGCTATCTGTGCTTTGCAGACAGTTCATTTCTGATAGGACTTGTGGACTGATACGAGTATAGACCATCTCACGTGTCCTCCTTTTTGAACTTCGGCCCCGTCTTCACTGTCTGCACAAACACACTAACATATCATCTACAGTTCGCCCCTTTTTCCTCTTCTGTCAGCTATACAAACTATGTTTTGATGTTTCCGAAATCCGTCCATTGAGCTACTTAGAATAAAATCGCAACATTTATCAGCAAAATTTAAAATCTATCTGCAGGAGATCAAAATGATGGAGAAGTGAAATATTCATTCAGGAACATCGTAAACAGTAAATCTGCGTTGTAGCAAAGGCTGCGATGATTGAATAGAACTGAGCAACATCGGGTTAGCCAGAGAAGCTCGTCGGCTACCCCCGTTCACCTACAATACTCCACACTTTTGCAACAATGTAATTTTGTGGGAGTAAAGCAAAACTTGCCCTAGCGTCAGTAGGATTGGAGGACCTTCGGTGATCGATGGTCATCCAGGCCCGCATGAGTTCCGGCGGGGGGCCAGTCGGACGACAGAGCAACAGATCCGCAAAGCGCCTTCGAAATCTACCGCTAAACACCTGCACTGCTGCTATTCGCTTGGGATGAGACAGGACGAAGAGGAGATGGAGATGGAAGGTGAATGGATAGGAGACTGACGGTGTAGATGAGAGGGTTGGCGGCAGAGTTGGCCATGGCCAGGGCGTTGCAGGCCAGCACTGCTTCTAGCGACATCTGCACCCTCTTACCAAACAGCACCGGAAATATAGTGGCTTTAATTGGAATGTAGCTTTGGCGGTCTTGAGGGAGAGGAACCTGAGAAAGAAAGACGGCTTGGATTGGACTGTAGGCCAGACCGTAGACGATGAGACAGACGATGAGCATTTTCACAATGTCCCTCCGCCCTTTCAGCGATTCCACAGCACTGCTTGTCATCGAGCTACGTCGTCGAGAGCTCTCGTCTTCTGCAAACGTTCTCTTCATAGACGGCTGAAAAATTAGAAAAAAAGAAAAAAGTAGGTAACCAGCAATCAATTGAGAATCTCCGCTCCAGAGGCTGCGGCAAATGATGGCGTACATGAGCACCAGCGACAAGAGAGGAATGAAGTAGAAGAGAAGGCATTCACTCCATCTGCAGCTGATATACTCCAAGCCATCTCAGGTAATGATATAGTGGTGTACTTGTAGAGGAGGTGGGCATAGCGCGGGAGGTGAGTGAAGCAGATGGTGAGGTGGAAGGGTCGTGAGTGTACACGGTTGGCGGCGAAGATGGGGCTGGCAGCCGTGGCAGAGGCCAGCCATACGCCAGCGGAGAAGAGGGCGGAGCTGCTGGGCGTGAAGAGCTTAGCCACCGTCAGCGGCTTTCTAATCGCTACGAATCGCTCCAGTCCGATCACCAGCTGCAACAGTCCGGCATTTCCCAGCCTCTTATGTCTAAACGGTTGAAACCTGGGTGAGGATGGATGCGTAGAGGAACATGACGCTGAGACCGCGCAGGACGGGACAGAGGAAGTCGGGGTAGAGCCAGCCTGGGTGTTGCAGGACGATGATCTGCATCCAGGATGAGTGAACTGGGGAGAAAGAAGGCAGAAAGAAGGATGCCTGAAGCCAGTCGGGGGAGGAGAAGAGGAGGTTTCCGAGGTCGGCGGCGGCGAGGTTGACAAGGAGTAAGTTCATGGGCGAGGCGCGCATCCGCTTCTCCCCCAGCACCGCCGCCAGCACCAGCACGTTGCCCAGCATACCCACCACACCCAAGGCTGCGAACACGCTCCCGAACCAGGCTGCCTCCCCCAGCGACAGACCCACCACCGTCCCGTTCATATCCACCCACCCTCACCCCTCTAGTGCCTCTCTAACTTTCCTTCTCTCCCCTAGCTCTCTCTTTCGCCCAGCAACCAGGAGGCAGTACTCAATCCTGGCCTGCAATAGGAGCCGTCAGCTCAGTTGTATGCATCTCACGCCACTGCCGCTCGCTTGGCAGGGGGTAACGCTACACGCAAAAGCGAAAAACAGGCCAAACGCTCCCTCCTTCTCAAGCGCTGGGGCAGAGGGTGGTGAGGATGGAAAAGACAGGGCGGGTTCGGCGCTAAGGTGGCTGGGAAGTGGATAGGTTTGGGGGGCAATTGGCTAGGCGCCCGTCTGTCGATTGGCCCATCCTGCGGTCGGGAGGCGAATTCAATTACCCGCCCCACCCTCGCTTGTCCTCGCCAAAAACGCCCTCACATCCGCATTCTCCCCAGCTTTGCCTATCCCCTACCCAGCTTTTGCCCACTCAACACGCCTCGAGGAAAGCTAATGCCCCGCGGCCAGCAATGCTAAATAATGCACCTATCGCCCACTCTTCATTGCCTCTCCCAACTACTGCCCTGGCCCTGACTTTTCACTCCTCCGCCTCTATTTTCCGATTAAAGTTTAATGCTGGTAAATGGGCAAACATTCCTGGAACTTGAACTTTGAAAGCTCAAAATAGTTTCTGTTAACGATTAATCCAGGTAACTGATGATGCGCCGCTAGTTCATCCCTACTTGGCTGTCCTATAACATGATCATTTCTAAATTCGACATTTGCTCCTAAGTCTACCTATATGGTGCTTTTGTCAAGCAGAATTTCCTTCACAATCAATATCAAATGCCTTTTTCACCAAGAACTCGTAGCAGCTAAACTCGTAGAACTCGTATCCGTATCACTTTTGTGTAAGCGTTTAAAAATAAAAGGGAAATGTTTTTGGTTTAGTAATCTTGGGCCACGAAACAATACTGCAACTTTTTGAAAGTCTTAATCAGACTTATTCAATACGACAAGCCGTTTCGTGAAAGCTTTTTCGGCATCCTAAAAAGCTACCTATGGTAAGCTAAATTCGTTCACTGCAAAAGAAAATTTTTTTCCTTCTCAAAAGAATCTGACAAAATCAGAGATGTCAAAAAAACGAGTCTGATAATTTATCTTGCCCCTTATTGAAGGCGGCCAAGAAATATGAAAGCTTAGCACAAAGCTCAAGCACCAAAAGCTGACAGGAATGTGAAACAGTACAAGACATGTAAAATATGACATCATAGCACTTTGCCAAAGCCTTTTGCCGCCATAGCCATAACTTTTTGCCGCAAATTTGAAAATTCAGTCCCTTACGAAATGTGTTTCAGCATCACTATACCAACTCTATCAAAGCATTGGCATAAGTCCAAGTCTTCCCAAAGAGAAGGTACTTTTTTGAAAGTTGCGGCAAAATGTTGGCAGCCATAGCTATAAAAACGGGGTAGTCATAGTCTCTTCCGTTGTGGCGAGTGGAACTCGGCGTTGCTGCCTTTCTTCAGACGGGGAGGGCGGAATGCCACTTTCAACCTAAAAAATGGGAGGAATGCAAGAAGAAAGTGGAAGGGGCGGGCTTAGGCAGAACGGGGCTGAGGGGGTCTGGGCCGATGGGAGCGGGAAGGCGAGACTCCCAGGCTTGCTCCACGTGCCAGAAGTAGTGCCAGAGGATGTAGAGGAATGCCATGTGTAGACTCACACCCAGCACGTAGACCAGGGCGAACGGCGCCAGGGCTGAGTAGGGAGAGGAAGGGTCGAAGAAGGTTGGCAGGAGCTCAAAGTCCGCTTCTCAAAATTGGGCCTCAGGTGTGCTTTGATGGGAATTGAACCTTTGGCATGGCAGAGAGTGAAAGGATAAACAATCCAATGCCGTAGACAGAGCTCTGCGTGAGGAAAGGCCAGTAAAGAAACGGCCTCAGAGCATCCTCCCGCCACTTTGCCCACAGGCACAGCGACAAGAAATGCACCAGCAGCACCGCATGACCTGTTTAGCATTGGTTCCGTTTAGTTAGCAAATTGAGGCGTAAATAGGAATGCAGCAAAATTTAGGCTAGCCAAACCGAGCAAAAGAGAATTAGCGGTTCATATGGTTTGAAAGTTATTGTCCGAGGCAACGGAACCATTTGGCAGTACTGAGCGTTTTAGTTATAGCTGAGTTTGAAAGGAAAGGCGGTTTTACTGATGCACCAGGCGAAACGTAGGTAGCCGCCGTCCATGTAATTGGCAATGCACTGGTCGATGCCCCAGAGCTCGTGGAAAAGTCCCACATCGAAAATGATCACATCACTGGCCAGCAGTGGATTCCAGCTCACATTGAAATCGCAGTGCAGCACCTGAGACAGGAGCGTGAAGCCAATTATGAATCCTGGAGAATCCCTGGAGAAACCTTGCCGTAGTGTATGAATGAGTTGAGGTGCTGCAAAAGGGCAAAAAAGACAGCAGCCAGTTGGACTGCTGCCACAACGATGCAAATGCTTCCATTGGACAACCGCCGACCCCGAATCTCCACATACTCGTCTCGCACCACCATCAATTTCGCCATCACTGCCCACTTCTGCGCACTCCCAATTGCATTCTTGATGCCTTGCTCACTTTTTATCCTGGAAAAAATTCCAGCGTCAATTCGATTGGTCGGGTGGAATATGCAAATGCGCCGTCAGACAAAAAGCACATGCTTCAAATTTTTAGACAGCATTTTGGGTAAAAAGCTTTGAAAAGCTGAGAAAAGACAAGTGAACTGACGTCCTCTCAAAAAGGATTGCTATATGAACCCTCAGCAGGCGAGCATGAATAATGCATTTAATCGAAGCAAGCAAAGGAGGACGAGAGCTCGGAAGCACGGAGAAATGTGAATAATTAGAGATCCCCTTCGTCCTTTCCCTCCCCAACGGGCTGCCAATTTTATGATGACTCTGGGGTGGGGTCTGAAGAAATGCTAGACGATGCTGGGCTGGTCTGTCTCACTTTTCCCCAATCCAATGCATAGGCAAGGTGGAAGGAGTGGGGACGTCAAAAAAGGACGGGAATGGCCTGATTTCGGCGAGGCAAAGGAGGCCAATATCAGCTTTCAGGAAAGCAAAAGCGCCCCTTTTCCAGCGGCCTGCGTGCGGAAGCCCGCCGTTCCCCACTTTCACTCCACACACTCAACCACTCTAACTACCTCATTCTAGACCCTGTTTTTATCTTTCTACCGGTTCACACAAAAGGCCCATTCGTGAATTGACGGGATGAAACGGCCAATACAGCAAGCCTCAACTGGAGCTAGAGTTGGGGATAAAATATAGGCGGGCGGCAAAGGGCGGTGGAGAGTAGGAATGGGAAGTAAGAGTGGGGAGGCATGAAGAGGCGGGGCGGGGTGCTTTTGAGAGCGGGAAATCCGGATAAGGAGGCACTCGGTGGACTGCAAGTGGGCCTGCGAGGTCTGCGAGGCGAGCTCAGTCTCCCTCCCTCCCACCGGCACGCGAGGCCCAAACTGGCAGGGGAGGCATAAAAGGGCGAGGACGGCTGGACGCTGATTGCCAGCCTCCTTCCCCGATTCTCCCCTCCCTATTCTCTCCATCCACCCTCCTCCACAACCCTACTTCGCCTAAACCAATCAACCGCCACCCATTTTCCATCCACTAACCTACTCCCGCCTCTTTTTCTACCGGACAGCATTGAGCTAATGATTGGAATAAACGTTCAAACAGTTGGTTCATTTTTTGGGCTGGCTCACTTTTCTAAAGTCGATTTGCGGTCTAGTTCTACTTGCGGAAAAAATGCACTATTGCTGCGAACGTTGCTAAGAGATACCATTGACCATGATCAGTATGGGCTCAACAAAAGTTGATTCTTTGCTGATTGCACTGCTCATTATGCATAACCTTTGTATGCCTACTGACATTTACCGCATTCATTTATTTCAATTACAAATTTAGTTTTTAGGTGCCAGAGATTTTAAATTTGGCTTCCGTCATTGATAGAAGGTTTGAGGCATAATAAAGGTTTGAATTGATAAAGGTTTGAAAACTCGAATCATTATAAAAACTAAATTTTAAATACATCAACGGATTTCAATGGGATTTAAAATTTCAATACCAAATTTTGAAAAATATATGCAAGGGTCATCGCATCATAGCTTTTGTATAATGCCACAAATTGAAACATATTTAAAGCTGCTTATGACGTCATCTTGAAAGCTTGAAAACAAAACAATAAATGAAACACAAAAATCTGAACAAACTGATGAGCAGAAAAGCTCAGACATGAAATGTTAAACATCGCTTTTATCTAATCAAGATGTGGTAAAAGTTAGCGCAGCACCGCAGGCTAAAAGTTAAAAGAGCGCCGTGTAAAAAATAAATGACCTAAAAAAAATTGTCAACGAAAAGCAAAGAAAAAATAGACCCTTTTTAGCTTTTATTGGAGTTACATATATTTTTTTTGATTTCAGCTGAATAGACCTAAATATTCCCAGCAGTTATCGGAAAAAAATCCTGAGATGTGGACTGTCAGCGCTACATGGTTTCAAAAAATACTAGAAAAATACAGTCCTGTGCAACGAGAAATGAGATTGATTGGAGCTGTGGGAGAGCGAAGCAGAGACAAAAGCGCAGCCACTGCTCAAACAAAGCTGCTTCTGCCAGCATGCAACAGGCCATGCCACAGGTCACTTCACGATTGTCATGTTTTCCAATTTTCGGCCTTTTGTAGGAAATTGTGGTCAAATCCATTGCGCCCACGCATCGACGTTGGTGACATATTAGCAGGAGTGGAGCAGAGGCGTGAGGGTTTGTGGGTGGACAGATGAAGAAAGGTGGAGTAAGGAATTGGAAGGCCAGAGACTTGGACAAGTGGCGGGGTCCATTGTTGCCCTCTTACTCCATCCGCCACCCGGCTTAGAGACACCCTTCTACCCACCACTTCATTTCCTCCCTCCCTCCCACTTCGCACAGCTCCTTTTTTCCCATCTTCTATATCCTCCTAAACTATCGCCATGAGTGCATGCTTTTCTTTGCGAGGTTTGCTGCTTCGTATGTTGTCAGTTTGCATGGCTCATGGCTCAGTGGAGATAAGACTTGAATGGAGGTAAATATGCGCCAAATTCAGAAGTAGTCTTTATTTACTTTTATATATGCAAAGCGTCTCATATTGGCCTAAGTAGTAGGGGTGTGTGAGAGAAATAGTAGGGGAAGGCAGGTGTCTAAAGTGGCAATCAATAGAAGCGCGTCAGTGCTCTGTGGCCGGGTAGTCTGCGGTGTAGTGCGTGAGAAGAGGATACCTAGGCGCGGTCTGTGTGATGGAGACGATTTTTTTTCGAGGACGCCTCAATCTGTCCACCAAGAGCGCATTTCAATCCATCAATGCCATGCAAGAAATCCCTTACAATCGCCGCCTATGCCGCTGGCTTCTGGAGCTTGGTTTTTTATTTAATTTCAGCCGACATTGTTGTTTGTGTTGAGCCTTGAAATGTTGGTAATTACCGCCCACCATGGGTAGTCACAGTTTCCGCGGATTAATTCAATTTTAATTTTCTCAAGATCTAACCAATATTTTTCACAAAATTTTATTATAGGGGAAGGACGGGAGGGAGGGGAAGGACGGGAGGGAGGGAAGGACGGGAGGGAAAGACAGGGGGAAGGACGGGAGGGAGGGGGAAGGACGGGAGGGAGGGGAAGGACGGGAGGGAGGGGACGGATGGGAGGGAGGGGAAGGACGGGAGAAACGGGAAGGACGGGAGAGAGGGGAAGGACGGGAGAGAGGGGAAGGAGGGGAGGGAGGGGAAGGAGGGGGGAGAGGGGGAAGGATGGGAGGGAGGGGAAGAACGGGAGGGAGGGGAAGGACGGGAGGGAGGGGGAAGGACGGGAGGGAGGGGAAGGACGGGAGGGAGGGGGAAGGACGGGAGGGAGGGGAAGGACGGGGAGGGGAGGGGAAGGACGGGAGAGAGGGGAAGGACGGGAGAGGAGGGGGGAAGGACGGGGAGGGAGGGGGAAGGACGGGAGGGAGGGGGGAAGGACGGGAGGGAGGGGAAGAACGGGGAGGGGAGGGGGGAAGGACGGGGAGGGAGGGGGGGGAAGGACGGGAGGGAGGGGAAGGACGGGAGGGGGGAGGGGAAGGACGGGAGGGAGGGGAAGAACGGGGGGGAGGGGAAGAACGGGGGGGAGGGGAAGAACGGCAGGAGAGAGGGGTAGTCATAGAAGCAAGCATACAGTTTGCTGCTGGCTACGAGCTCTATGCAAGTCTATATTGATGACTGGTTGCCGTGTGTTTCATAGAAGCAAGCAGACAGTTTGCTGCTGGATGCGAGCTCTATGCAAGGCTTTAAATTAAATATGGGCAGCATGGGTAAAATTGTTTTCATGCCATAGCCTCTTTTGTTGGGTTAATGCAGCGCATAAAATTGGTGAGATTTGGAATTTGGTAAAATCTATTGGTGAGGACGAAAAGGCTACTAGAGGAGCTCTAAAGTGATGAGAAGTTCACATCCAAATAATGCTTGATCGAAATTTAGAGGGGAGAGGGGGCGAATTTTGGGGGTAGCGACGCGGCTTGTGCTCTGTCCCGCCAAAGCCCCCGTTCCCTCAGAGCACACCCAGGGTTCGTGAATCCTGGGCCGGGCCGTGGCTGGGACTGGCCACTTTGGCTCTTGTAGCGCCTATTCTGCCATTGTAGCCGCAGCTAATTTTGAGAGGCCCTTTCCCTTCCCCATACAATACGGCTTGGGCTTACGGCAATACGGCTCCCCCAGTTACACGGCAAAATAAAGAAGTGACATTTCGAGTTGCGCCGTTTCATTTGGGGCTATCATGGTAATAATTTTTTTAACAAACTATTCAAAACTTGATTAGATGGGCTTAGCAACAACTTTGGCCCTCCTTGATATAACAATACCAAACCAATACTTTGGACAATAGCAAAGAATGGTGTGGCTGAAGGTGCAGTGCGCTTTGGAGCTGGGGCTAATGAGCTGGCAGACGGTGGTGGTTGTGGAGAAGCGGCGGGGCCTCGGCGATCGAAGAGTGCCCTACTTTGGCTACAGCATCGAAGATTTGCGCTTTCCCGGTGGCGTCCCCGCATTCTATTCCAGTCCCGAAGAAGGCTTCTACAATGGTTCTTTTTTTCCAATTTTTTGTCATGGGCACATCTTTCATGAACGCTCCTTCAGCCTTGTTCGCCATCCAGCTGCTTGCTTTGGCCGCCCACTCTTTGCTCTGCCTATCCGCATTCCTACTTTTCTACGGCATCAAACAGGTTCTTGCTCATTCATTGTGGATAAGAAGAATAGTGGGGTGTGCAGGGCAAGCGGTTGGCACTGTGGCCCTGGCTGCTGTGCATGAGCCTGGCAGGAATGAGTCTCCTTGCCCATTCCATTACACTCTGGACAGAGGCACACTCCTTGCTTCCCTTTCACATGCAAACAGTTGCTTCTTCAGGACGTTTTCGGCTTTACGCGTGTCTTCTCCATACTCAACTTTCTGGCCGTCCTCCTGCTTTCGGTTTCATTTCCAGTGAAGAGAAGTGGTATGCAAATAAAATGGGGATTTTTCCAGACACCAGCCGTAGTCCTTGTGCTGGCCTTTCAAAGAACGCTTCCGCCTGCCCTGCCACAGCCGATGCACTCCCAGTACGACCAAAGAACGATTCCCAAAGAATATGCTGCCAATCATTTCTATACTCCGCATCAAAACAGCAATACTACTTATTTGTGATCATTTTGCCATGGATCAGAGCCATTTTTCCAAAAGGGAAGAAGGAGGCATAAAAAAGGGAAGAAGGGCCATAAATCTGGCCTGCCCCGGCCCCGTCACACTTCCGGCAATCGGCGGAGGATTTGTGGGCTAATGAACCGAGGGGTTGTAAAGAAGTGGGGATGTGAGGGCAGATGGACCAGCGATAGATGATGGTCGTTAGGCCAGGTGCCGCCACACTCACTCAAGGCCAACCTCACTCACACTTCCTCCCCACCATCCTATTCAATCCCTTCCCCTTCCTATCCACCTACAAATGCTTTCCGCCGCCGTTGCCATTCTTTCTGTGGCCGCTTTGAGAATCGTCCAAGGAGGTACAGTTGCCTGATTTTCAAAGTTGGGAGAGATTAGACATGCTCTGGGTGGTCAGAGGAAGCATTGGCAAGCTTGAACTGCGACTTCGAGCATGTGATATGCCCTGGCTGGCGGAACTCGAGCGAGGACAGTCTGGACTGGCTTGTGCGGGCCTCCCTCGTCCTCGACCCTCTACACTCCGTCCCGCGCCCCTATCAAGGTTCACACACAGCCTACAGGCTGCTCAACCCCCTAAAGAAAGCCTTTGAGGTGCCTTATTCGCCTACGTAGGCGGAGGGCGGGGCATTGGAACGGGGTGGCTGGTCTCCCGCCGCCTTTCCTGCCTCATGGACGCTGGCTTCCTCAGCTTCTACTTCTGGAAGAACTCCTTCCTCTCCGGCCTCTTCCAGGTCCCTCTCTCAACCTCTCATTGCCTCAGTAGTCTTGGATGATTCTGCAGACAACCTCAACGCCGCGTCTGCGTGTCCTGCTGCTAGAAATGGGGGCTTCGGACGAGGGACCGATGTTCCCACTGCTGCCGTCCAAGAGCATTCGCCTCATCCACGAGGTCCTCGTCCCCAACAAGTGGGGCTGGCGCTTTCACAGCCTGCAGATCCCTCAGCATTCTACGCCGTTTCACGTTCAAGCCTCCTCTTTCACCCACTTTCTGCAAACGGAAGAGGCCATTGCAGCTGGTGATCGAAGCTCAGGTGGGCAACTCCTTCGACGCCGTGGCTCTGGACAATATACAGTTCTACGGCGACTATTCAGGTGCTGTCTCATTAATCGATTTATTTGACAGCTCAAGCAGGCTTCAACTCCTGTCTGCAGAAGAGAGCTGTGTAGGAGAGGCAACTGAAAGTCTGCCCCCGGAGCTGCAGCCCGGCATGACGCTGGAAAAGGCTGATGCTGTACAGGCCATTCCATTCTTACCCTCCACTCCCTTCCCGAACCCTTCGCTCAAGCTGGCCAACAATCACTCCATCTTCAACCACCCTCAAGAGCCCAATCAACTTTTCCCGCACAACCTACATCACCAGCCCATCCCCTCTCAGCTTCTCCAGGGCTCACGGCCAATGCTGGGCGAAGAAGCCACTGAACCTCCCGAACTTGTACTCGCTCAGCATGCAAATCTTCTCAAAGGAATTTATTTGGGAATCTTGAGGAGTACCCTGACTTCAAGGATTACGATGTTCAAGCGGAAGAGGATGACTATGAATATCCATCTCTCCCTCCGGATGATTTTCGCTCGAGGCTTCGCTACTCTTTTGCAATATTGATGCCTCACTATGAAGAGTGCAGGGAAGAATTGAAGCCTGAAGACCTGCCCCCTCCACTAGAAGAAAGTGAAGAGAAGCTGGAGTCGCCGCAGGAAGAGTTGGAGGAGCCCTACTTTTGTCCTGTTGGAAGCCTGGTTTAGGCAAAGAGGAGCTTGAGAAGGAGTAGAGTTGAAGGCGGTGGAGTGCAGCTTCGAGGGGAGTTCCTGCGCCTGGCAGGGCACGGAGGATCGAAAGGGAGCTTGGGTCATCACCCAGGGCAGAATCGGCTCACACCTCACCGGCATCGCCGCCAGCCCACGAAACAGCGAAGGTACTCCTCCCTCATTCCTCCGCCCTAGTCATGCCAGCCTTTGGTCCAGGCCCCTTCTACGCCGTGGCCTACAGCAACCTGGCCCGAAGCACCCAGGTCCTGCGGAGTCCCAAATTCGTGCTGGAGGCTGACGCCGATCTCCACTTCCAGTTCCCACCCCACTCTTGGCAAAAAGGGGAAGAAAAATGGGGGCATGCAGATACTACTTCGCCAGTGCTCAGGCGGGTCGAATAGTGCTGTGCGACGGTAATCTGTCCAACTGCATCTGGGAGCGTGACGAGGCCTCTGTGGATCGCAATTCTCGCCAGTGGCGCTCCGACACTGTCACCATCACACCTGGCAAACATCAGGTAGTTGAGAGTCCTTTAGTTGAAATAGCTGATGACTGTCATGCTCAGCTGATGTTCGTGGTGGAGGACCTGAAGGAGCACTTCTACGTGGGCCTGGACGAGATCAGCCTGGCTCGCCCCCACGACCAGTCACCCATGCCTTGCCTTGTCCTCTCCAACTAAAGCACGCCTTTTTATTCTCCGCCTCCTCTCTTTCTGCCTCTGAGAAAAGCTTTATTCTGGTTTGGATAATATGCTTGGTGATCACTGTGGAGCTCGAGCAGAGGAGGCGAATGCAGCGGGAATGGGGAGGGAGGGGGCAAAGGGGTGAGCTAGCGGCGGCAAGCGTCAGTGCAGCGAAGAAGGCTGTGTAGAGGAGGGTGTAGGTAGAGGATGCCTAGGCGATGAGGATAGTGTTGTCGTAGGAGGAGCGGGCGATGGGTGGATTGATGAGGAGAATGCCAGCGCGTCGACCGCGGCGGAAGACCAGCTCGGAGCCGCTGATTCGATCCAGCGGTCCCATGCGCTTCTCGAAGCCGAAGCCGGCGTTGCCGATGCGGTCCATGGGGGCCAGACGTTTATCGAAGTTGAATCCAACGCTGGAGATGCGATCGATAGGCGCCAGACGTTTGTCGAAATTGAATCCGACACTGGAGATGCGATCGATGGGCGCCAGGCGCTTGGTGAAGGAGAAGTCGGCGGATCCGATCCGGTCCATGGGAGCCAGGCGCTTGTCGAAGTTGAAGCCCAGGCTTGAGATGCGATCGATGGGTGCAAATCGCTTGTCGAAGCTGAATCCGGCGCCGTCGATGCGGTCGAGGGCGAAGCGTTTCTGGAGGCCGGAGGCCCCGATGCGATCGAGGGGCGCCAGACGTTTGATGAGCTGGCTGCCGATGCGATGTAGGAGGACGGCGCGCTTGTCGAAATTGGAGATGGCGGAGGCTCCGATGCGGTCAAGGCTGCGCTTGCCAGTGCTCAGGCCGAGGCGTCGATTGCGGAGTATGGAGGGCGTAAGGCCCTCTTCATCCTCGTCCAGGAAGACGATGCGTCGTTTGTCGAATCCGGTGAAGCTGGACCCGCTGATCCTGTCCATCGACCGGCTCTCACATCCTATCTGAGAAGGGAGCAGGCTTGTTTGAAAGAAGAAGGTGAGTGAAAAGGCTAACGGCAAAAAGGAGAAAGCTGGCGACAGTGGAGAGGGCGCTGGTGTGCATGGCGAGGGCTGGAGGGTGAGGGCCGGAGGGGCCTGCAGAGAAGAGAATGCTTGAAGAGGGCTGGGAGGAAAGTGGCTGCGGCGGGTAAGAGAGATGGAGGGGCTGAGGGAGGAAATGGTGCAGATGGGGCCAGTTAATTATGCTCAATCCCTCGCGCCTAGAACGGCGGCCTTGCAGACTGAGAACTGACACTGCTCGCCTTTCTGCTATAGATTGGCGCCGGCCAAGTGTCGACATCAGCTCCCACCCTGTCCGTCTCTACAGATGAAGGCTGGGCAACTAGCGGTGAGAGGGCCCTTCATTCCGGCCTAGGCTAGGCCATTAGCGCTTAGGTGTGGGAAGGGGGGGGCGGGGCAGGAGAAATGGGGCTCTGCTCTTCCCTCCTCCTCTCCTTCCCCGCCCCTTTTGCGGCAACAAATGAGGCAAAGGCCCGCCCATCAACATCCCACCCCGCCCTCCATCCGCCCTTCCAGGCACTGCCCGTCATCCCACCCTCCACGCCTCCCACTCACACTCCTCGTCACCCACCCACGACCCACCCCCAGCCAAAACACAACCTCCCCCGCTCTCAGTTCTGCTTGCGCCAGTGGCCGCGAGAAAAGCAAAGTCGCAACTTATCCAATTTCCCGCCCCTGCTTCCCCGGCCGATGCCATGCGCCAGCCCCCCGCCTGCATTCTCATGGAGGAAAAAGAGGCAGGCCTGCCCCTTCTCCCGGGACTCAATTCAATTCATCAATCCAGCCCAACTCCCATTGCTCCTCCTCCTCCTCTCCCCTTCTCCATACTAATAAGACGGAAAACAGGGGCACAAACAATCGGCTTGTGACGTGAATCACCCAGCTCAGGTACTAAGCCTCTCCCACTGATCTCGGATTGGTTTCCGTCACAGCTTACATGCACCCTCCGCCGTCCCACGCCCTTGATTGAGCCCTGCGACAGGCTAATTGAGACCAGCTGAGACCCCTTTCCTCCCCCCTCCTCCTCCCCCCGCCCCCTTCCTTCCACCCCCTCCACCCACCCGCCAGTCACATTTTAAGGCAGACCAAAAAGATGACGGTGAGGGGACAGGACAGGCTAATGACGCCTTACGGGTAGGCTAGAAAGATCGGTGGGCGGTGAAGGCTTGGAGCCAGCGGCGCAGACGTCGAACCTCCTCGTCAGCATGCGCCGCCAGTGGCAAGCCTGCGTCAGACACTCTCATCCACCCCATGCATCAATGGCCCCCTTCTTATCACGGCCCGGAAGCGGTGGAAGAGGGGCGGGGGGAAGGCAATGATGAGGTAGGCGAGGCTTGTTAGGGCGGAAAGGAATGGGCGGTGAAGCCTTGATGAGGGGCGGGGAAGGCTGGAGGGGAAGGCGAGGGGAGCGGAAAGCAGGTGCGCTCAATCTCCATTCGCAGGGCTCGTGCCTCCGCCACTACGCTGCTCACGCCAAGTCTGCAAGGACAAAAGACCAGACACTCATTCACCGCTTCCTCACAAAGGAACAAGGCCAGCTACAGAGGCTCGTAGGGAGCCTGATCTGCGGGCGAGGAAGTCCTGCTGGTTGAGGAGACAGTTTTTATGTATTCTTCTTCTACACGTACATCCTGCAATCAGCTGATTGCTTAGATGATGCAGACAGAAAACTAGGCGAACATTGACAGAGGCATTGGGTGATTCTCTTCTCGGGGAAGTAGCTGTGGTTGCCAGGTCAACTTCTGTTTGTACGAGTGCAGTTGAGCGATTCTTTTGCTGCGTTTGGATTTCCTGGTCTACTAGCGAGCCGATTGGATGCGACTTGATCGATTCCTTCTCAGCCATAGCCCTAAAATTACATGAACACATGGATGATGTGGTTAGGGTTTTGTAGTTAGCCTCTCCAGCTGCAGGATCTGCTGCTGATATGAGGCTTGGATCTCCTGCCGAATTTCTTGGGCTAGATGAATGAGCTCAGCCGCATGAAGCTCTCTTTCCGACGCCAACTGAGCCTCCAGTTCTTTCCCTCTCCTTCTCGCCTCCTCCAACGCCACTTCCTGTCTACAATCTCCTCCTCCTTCTCCCAGGATCCAATTGAAAAATGGCTCACTGGATTTCGCGCTCACTGAGCATGCTGGCCTGGCTTGATTGCTCAGCCAGTCTTGGCCTCGCTTCCACCTCAACGGAGCGCCACTCCCGCTTCTCCCCCGTCGCCTGTCCGTCGCTGGGCAGCGACGTTTTCGGCATCGTCGTCGATTTGGACTCCTGCGCCTTCCTCTTTCCATTCCCCAGGAATCATTCCTAGAGGAAAACCTCGCTGGATTCCTCCTGGGCCTCGGATGGGTGTAGGTGGAGTATTTCGGTGGAAGTGCCCAGTGTCTCCACCATGCCCGCCGGCACCGCCTCAACGCTTGTCTCTGGCTGCCCCGCCCGATTGCCGCGAGAGGTTCGCGGTCGCTCCAAGCTGCCAGTCTCCAGGCCCATCTTCAATCACCCATTTCCAGCCTGGTTGGGTGGGCGGAGGAAAGGACAGGCGGGGCGAGGGGCTGAAGGGGTTTGGAGGAGAGCCTGGGCTGGGGCTGGAGTCCGATGGGGGCTAGGCGGCCGAGCGGCCGCGGTCCACTGGGCAGGTCGGCAGCGGAGGGGAGGGTAAGCGGTTCCAGGGAAGGTCGCCGGCTCTGGCTTTGTAGGCTGCGCAGTTTGCGCTCCTCGGCGACGAGGTCGCGAAACTTGGCGTCCAGGGGGTGCTCCCAGAGACTGCGCCCCGTGGCCGCCTGGTGGAAGTAGATCTGTCCATCAGCGTCCTCCCTCAATCACTCACTCTGGCTTGGAGGAGGATGGAGGGGGGAGGAGAAAAGAACTGAGGCGCCCAGTCGTCGGGTAGAGGGGCTAGGATGCCTTTTCGGGCGATCCAGAGAAGCTCGGGCTCCCGCTCAGGCTGGATGCCAATAAGACGGGCGTATTCGTGCACTTCTGCCGTTGAAGGGAAGGTCATGGTTATGAGAATAAACGAGGAAAAAAGGAAGCCTTCGTCGCCGGGTTCTTCGTCGCTGTCCTCATTGCCGTACATCTCAGGCGCCAATTAATGCAACAGACTCAGTCAATACTCATACTTTTTGGTGCGCTGTTCATTGTTGCCAGGGTTACGGGCGACCCATTGAATGGCTACGATTGGAGCAATGTAGTAAAGTTTATCCAAAGGTAAATTTTGTGTACTTTGGTGTAAAACATGAAAAATAAATAGCCAGCATTACTTCTACAGTTCTCGGCTAAAAAACTGGGCTATTTTGCACTATCTATTCTTCCTTTTTTTCCGAGTCATATTTTGACCATGGCTCAATAGTGCGCATATTACGACTCTAGCGACTCTGACTGTCAAAAGCATTCATTTATTTTTCTCATTTACTTAAGCCACAAAAAACAAACATAAAGGAGAAAATTGGCATAAATCTAAATGCAAACCAAAAACAAAACAACAACAAAGACAAATACGCAAAATTAAATGAACAAAAAGGCGAAAGGGTGAGGCGATGCAAGTCTATGCCTTGAAATGGGTGAATTTAGGAGGCAAGGATTTGGTGAAGACGGGCGTGGGCTTGTTGAGGGCGTCGGCGGCAATGCGGTAGAAGCGAAGGTAGAGACGGAGGTTGGTGAAGAAGTTGGCGGGCTGGTCCTCGTCGCAGTCGTCAGTGTCCAGATGGTCCTCAATCACCAGCATCTCCTCCTGCAACCCCGTCTCCTCACTCACATTCCCCAAGGCCGCCTTGATCCGCTCCGGGCTGGTCATCTGGACGTAGCGCAGCTTGAGGCCGAGGGCAGAGGCCAGGGCAGGCTGGAGGTTGGCTACGGCGGAGAGGTTGAGGAGGCTGTGCTGGAGGAGGAGGAGGGGGCGGGCGGCGGCGTGGTAGAGGCGTCGGGCGCCTTCCGGCACCGGGTGCTGCAGGAGGATGGCGAGGCTGAAGCGGAGGACGGGGAAGGGCAGCGTTTGGATGAGGGACCAGGAGCACCAGTAGAGGAGCCAGATGGCCTGCTCCAGACGAGGGGCAGCTTCGGCGACGCCGAGGCTCTGGATGACGGGGTAGGGGATGGTGGTGAGGAGGTTGATGGAGTTGGCGCTCTTTTCGTCTAGGACGCCGATGAGGAGGCCGGTGAGGACGATGATGGCCAGGTGGAAGATGCGCTTGGGGATGCCCAGGTGCTCTGCCCAGCTGCCCAGGCCTCGGTTGAGCAGGGAGCCATCGTTCTCCACAAACGCCTCCAGCTTGCCCCACATCCTGTCGAAATGCTACCTTTGCTTGATTGCTTGTCTATTCTTCTCGTTTCAGTGGTTTTCTGAGGGGCAGTTAAACAATAATTAGCTTATCAATTCGGTGATGCTTATACGTGAATGTATTATTCTGCAGAAAAAATGAAAACGTATGCCAAAATAGTTATTATTGATCATGCTGTAATATACCGATACTTCACGAGAGCTCAAATTTAAAAAAAACGTTGTGCTGCTTGCAATTCGACAAGTTTCACACATTTTAGTTTTACTCATTCATTGATGGTCGTTTTTCTCACAAATAGAGCTGAGTCAATCCAGCATATGGCTGGAGAATTCCCTGAGCCTTATAGAACTAGAACATGGGTGTTACTGTACAGATTAAGCGTTACCACTCAGTTAATGCTTTGCCATATGTTCTACTTCTCAATAATTCTATCACATTTATGCTGCCACGTAGAATTTCGCCATAATAATAAGTGGACGAAAATTAGCCATCAAAAAGGTGGGCATCCTATTTTTTAGCTTTTCATGTTTAATTCTAGGTTCCCCAAATTTATCTACGTAAAATCACTGCTTATCTATATTGGAAGCTGTATTTCTAGATCAAACAAATGGGACGACGCTTATTATTGGTTTTAATCGGCCTCCTTTACGCTTGGATGTACTTTGCTGGCTCATCACGAAAGAAAAGCAATAGTTTAAGCGATGGACTTCGGTTAGAGCCCCTTTTCGTTGTTTGGAGGAGGCCCGTCGTCTTTTCACCTCTTCAGAATGTTCAATAGAAGCTGGCCTTGGTAAAGCAATGCCAAACAATATATCGGCAAACTAACAACTGCAACTGCCAACTTATTTGAGCGTATTGTCCTCAGCAATTGCACTTTTGCGAAGAGGATTAATTAGATGTTAAAATAGGATTCTTGCAAAAGTTAAAAAAATACAGAAGCTTGTATGAAGCGGGGAGCAAAGCAGAAGCTTGTGAAACGAAGGCAGAGATAATGGAGTGCATCAAGGATGCGATGGAAGAGTGGAGGATAAATCGCTTCTACTCCCAGGATTTCCACGCTGCCATCAACGAATGCAAGCCTGTCAACATTCGTCTACACGCCTACACTAACACCGATGAAACCAAGGCTAGTCCATACAGGGCCAGCAGGAAAACAACAAGCATTAATTTGAAAAGCCATAACACAAATTTCAGTAAACATATTTCAACGAAAATTATATACTGTTAATTTAAATCTTGGCATAATTTTTTAACCAGTGTTGTATAATATTATGATATCGTAGAATTATGAGCCGTTTTCTAAAGCCATTAATTAGTTTTTCCGGGGAGTTTAGTTTTAATCTGAGAAAGTAGGAGGAGCCCATCGGCAGTTTATAATTCCCCGATTTATGCTTAAAAACCTAAAATTTTGATGGTTCAATATGTGAACAATCATAAATCCATGGTTTTTCAATGAAATCAGTTGAATTTTGGCATGTACGTCTGTTGAGGCTACAATCAGTTGACAATCTGTTGAGGTTACATCTTAAAACTGATAAAAGGAATTTACTAAACATTAATTACTTTGCAAAATATGGACAAAAGTTCGATGTTTCGATGTCTTGATGTTTCAAAAATTCGAACAAGCATCAGTTTATGATTTTTCAATCAAGTCAACCTCAATATTGAGCTCAATTTAAACTGAGTTAAAATTTTATATGACGCTGCAGGGAGTGGTAGCTTAAATCAGGCCGCGCACCTATTGGCGATAGCCTATATTACTTTCATTCCTGCCAGCACTTCAAAACCAAAAACAAGCATAATAAAACTTTTAATAATCGCTGCAAAATTATTCTTACAGCTCATTTGGTATTGAATATGTTTGAAGATGACTTAGCGGGAAGAATGTCGGATTGTTTGCAGTATGCAGTGTGGCCACTGTTAGATGAGGATAACTGTACACTGGTGACGCTGGGGATCGGGCGGGATGTGCTGGCGGAGTTGAAACTGCAGGAGGACTTCCCCCAGTGTCATTTCATCGGCGCTGACCCCACCGACGTCAACGGCCATCCTTACCGCACCGTTCCCATTCTTCACTTTCATTGCAGGAAAAGCAAGCTGAGGAAATTGAGGAGCTGGGTGGGGACTATCATCAGGTGGCAATCGGAGCGCACAATGGGAAACACATTATGCATCTTTTATCGTTTGTCATTTTCCTTCCCAACAAGCCTTTATTGAGCATGATCATTTGAATCCGCTTAAAAGGAACTGGAACAGAACATGTTGTGTGGGATGAAGAGATACAGGCAGGGATTGAGGCCAGAGATGAACGAGACGTACTATCTGACGGAGGTGGAGTCGCGAGACTTGATCACATTCTTGACGGAGGACGCGCACCTGAGCGGGAAGCCCATCGACCACCTATGGATGGACATAGAGGGCGTAGAATATCCTATCGTCGAGAATATGATCATTCCCGGAGTCTTCGACAAGGCCGGCATTACCTTCTGCACAGTTATCAGCCCTTTTTCGAACGATTAACCATACCTAAGCACTGTACCGTACTTTTCTTCTTGGCTCAAGATTGCGCTTATGAAGGAATGCAAAAAATAAAAATAATGTTTGTTTGATTAAAAAAATATTTTTCTTTTCCCGGTTCCAAATTGGATAGGAAATCCTATGCTTTAGAATAGAATATGACGATCGTACACATTTTGATTAGATTTTCAAATAGCAAATCTCAATCGTTTGTTTTGCAAGACGTATTTATGCAATTTTCCGTAAGAATTTTTGATGCGAAGATATGTTTTTTGTCTAATACAGTGGAATGTGGAGTTCCACAATCCGGAAAATGTGATCATCGACGATGAAAAAGTGAAAATCTACGATGGGGTCTTCGACTTCATTCTTGAAAAGCTGGTGAAGCGACAGATCCTACCCCTTTACATCCTTCGCGGCGATCACCTCAGGGCTGTCTTCTTCAACTTTGCTAGCCCTTATTGTCTTTCCAAATATATCCCCTGCGAGTGATAAATCAAGGTAGGCTCTAATCGACTAGCTGTGTTTTGCCGTTTTGTTCATGGTATTTGTTTGATTTCCTTAAAGGGAGAGTATCAAAAATTACACCTCCTCGGATTTTGATAAAACTTTTTTCCTGGTTAGCGGACATCAAAGTAAGCTTGCCCGCTTAAGCCGTTTTTTCACTTTGGAAGTAAAATTTTCTGAAAAAAAATTCTAAATTTTCCTGTGTTGTAGCATAGGGAAAAGTAGAAAAAAATTCATAAAAAATCTAATTTTTATTCCCCCATTTCGCCCCAACAGCAGTGCCTTAAGATGACTAAAATTAATATTTTTAGCCAAAAAATTGGGCAAAATCGATGCGAGGTTTTGCGAGCAGCCCAAAAACTGGCAAAAATGGACATTTTTGGTCATTTTTTAAAGTTTTTCTATTTTTTCATAAGTAAAATTTTTTTTACGCAATTGAGACACTGGTTTTTGAAATGTACGCCTCAAAATTGACCCATAGTCATAAAATTAGACCAAATTGACAAAAAAATTTATTTCATAATTTTTACCCCATCAAACAATTATTAAAAATTTATTTTCGTCAATTTGGTCTAATTTTATGACTATGGGTCAATTTTGAGACTTACATTTCAAAAACCAGTGTCTCGATTGCGTTAAAAAATTTTTACTTATGAAAAAATAGAAAAAACTTTAAAAAATGGCCAACAATGACCATTTCTGCCAGTTTTTGGGCTGCTCGCAAAACCTCGCATCGATTTTGCCCAATTTTTTTGGCTAAAAATATTAATTTTAGTCATCTTAAGGCACTGCTGTTGGGGCGAAATGGGGGAATGAAAATTAGATTTTTTATGAATTTTTTTCTACTTTTCCTATGCTACGACACAGGAAAATTTAGAATTTTTTTTCAGAAAATTTACTTATTTTACTTTAAGAAGAGCCAGGTTCCTTAATCTGTAAGGAACACTCTGGCCGTTTCTGAACAAATGTCCACCGGACAGGTTGCCTTCATTATGACCTAATTAAACATGGGGCATATATAATAAAAGGAAACATCATAGATTTAAGCAATTAATAATTCTGGTAAAATCGTTTAAATATCATAAATGTTCTTCATTTTACCTACATTTAGCCCATTTTCAACAGACCATATTTCTTTCAGTCTTGCTATTTAAGAAAAACGAATTACTATCCCAGATGCAGCAGAAAAAGCTCTATCCAATAAACATAATAAGATGAAAAAACGACAACATTAAATTTTCGCCTTTTTCCAAATGTAGGGGGAAAAAAGAACGCACCTTTGAACCTTGTTGAAAAAAATTTTTCTGTTTGATCGTAGAATGCTGGAAGTTTTTTTGGTAATAGAACCATCTCTGTGCCAGGTTTTGTCGAAAAAACCGCGTCAAAATCTATTAAACTGTGCTAGAACGACGATGTCTTCTGAGGTCACCATTTTCAACTTGTCCCGATGGGTCATTTAACGATTGCCACAGTCTTCTCTCCATGTATTAACAAGACTAAAATGCTACAGCAAGAGCTGCTTATGAATTGTCAATCATCAAAAAGAACTAGACAAGGTGTGACAAAATCGTGATAAATTTCGATTTAAATTATAAAACATTTTGAGTCAAAATTTTAACAGGTTCATCTACGAAAGCCACTGAGCATTCATAAGCAGGCGGCAATTTATGGCAGGAAACTTGTCATTTCAATTATTCTAGTTTTTATTTTGTCTTTAATTTTTGATTAAATGATGTTATTTGTGAACTTTACTAAATCAGAAAAAGCCTCTTACAGAAAAATACATGTAAAATTTGAAAAGTGATTTGAAAATAAAAAATTGATCATATTGCAAATGCCAGCAAAAGTTAACTTTACTTTAGCTAATTTCAATTTAACTTTAATTTTGTTTGTTTTATTTTGTTACACCTCATTTAGTAAACTTATAATTTCATTGTGACCAAAAATTCAGAAATTTTTTTTCGATGTAACAATTTTTTATATTTCACTAGTTGTATTTTCTATCATTCAACTAATTGTTGTCCTTTTTGTGCCAAAATTGCCGCCTGCTTATGAATGCTCAGTGGCTTTCGTAGATGAACCTGTTAAAATTTTGACTCAAAATGTTTTATAATTTAAATCGAAATTTATCACGATTTTGTCACACCTTGTCTAGTTCTTTTTGATGATTGACAATTCATAAGCAGCTCTTGCTGTAGCATTTTAGTCTTGTCTAGGTCTTGGCCATGTGGAAGACATTTACTTGCCACATGAACAAGGCTTCAAACAGGGGAGTTCTGCAATTCCATACCCATACCTCATTTTTCATACTTTTTCGCTCATTTTCCATATTTCAGTCATTGGTAACAATCCATCGCTTGGAATTAAGATCTAGGAATTAAGATCTGTCGCGCCCTAGGAATTAAGATCTATCACATTGAAGCTAACCTGAGCATCAGTTCATAAAAATCTGCGCAGTTTCCCTTTCGCATTGAAGCTAACCTGAGCATCAGTTTATAAAAATCTGCGCAGTTTCCCTTTTTTATATATTTCAGTTAATATTTTAGTTATTTATTAAAATTCAGAGGCCTAAATCAAAATTTCAAGAATTTTGCCATCTGGAGCAAACTGTGAGCTTTCGATTGATATATATATGTCCTAGGGTTCAACCTTCCAGTCTTCCAATCAATTCGGTGACAGGAAACCATGCAAAAACTCGATCACCCATTCATAACTAGGGCGCTGTCGCGCCCTAGGATAAAACTAACAATGTTTTATTAATACGTATCTTTCTCGATGCTTAAAACAACGAGCTCCTTGGCCAGTTTCAAAGCTCAGCCATGTACAATTGGGCTGGCGCGAGGGAGCATAGCGACCGTCAGCGCCCAGCCCCTCTTTTCGACCCAGGTGTACGTTTTGAGGGTTATTGCTAGATCTTAAAATTGATAAGGATATTGTGCTTCATAGAAATGTCCAATCGTTCTGATTCTTTTTGCATTGGAAAGAACATCATCGAATTGACCAAAACTCGCGAGAAATTGCCTGAAATGAGAGTAGGTATACATTTCTCCCCCCCCCCCCACCCCCTTCCCCGGGTTTCTGGGCCTCATCTATTTATTTATTTATATGTCTTCAGTCAATCAAAGATGTATATGCACCAGTGGTGTAGTGGTCAAGCTCAAGGCGATTGACCAGCTAAATGAAGCTGGGAGGTTCAAATCCATCATGGCAATGATTTTTATTTTGCAAATTTTAAGTTGAGAAAACAACTGCTTCCATCGGCAGGTCAAAATTAAAGCTTTTTTATCCCAAAAATCGATTGCCCTAAAAATAAATCATGAAAATTTCACAAAAATGTGTTATTTTGTGAAAAAAATTTGCATTGTTTTTTCAATTTTTTTATTCGTTATATTTTTTAAATAAGTTTATTTTTTATTAATTTTAATTTTTAACCCAATAATATCTTAATACATAATAATATATGACTAAAAATATAAAATTTTTATTTATACATTTTGTACTATATTGAAAGTGGAAGAAATATCTGGTACCATCGGCTGGCCAAATGTGAATCTCTTTTCTTCCAAAAAGTCGATTAGCCTGAGTTTAAAGTCAAAGAAATACATCTACTACTAGTGGAATCTGCTAAGCCACCTGCATTTTGGTTTAGCGCGCAATGGAAAGAGCAACTGAACTGCGCGCTAAAACAAAATGCAATTGTCTTAGAAGCAGATTCCACTAGTAGTAGATGTATTTCTTTGACTTTAAACTCAGGCTAATCGACTTTTTGGAAGAAAAGAGATTCACATTTGGCCAGCCGATGGTACCAGATATATCATGATAAGCAGCCTAATTTTTCAGCACATAATTAAAATGTCAATAGACTCCTAGACAAAAAAGCTTAGTCGTGGTGCTGAATGAAATGGCACATTCCTTTTGGCAAGCAGAGAGATTTGAAGAGGCGGAAACCAGGTGTGGGTGAAAGTGAAACAGGCGACCCTTCAGACGACGCCCCCTGCACGACCCCCCACACTCCTTTCTCTTCCCCCCCAACACTTATTGGCCTGCTTTGGCCACTGGAACCCACCCAGCCACTCCATCCACCCTCTGCACTTCTTCTCCTCCCCATCATGCCCCTCCTCACCCGCCTCCTTCCAGCCCTCCTCCTCTTCCTCTCCGCCCAGGCTGCTCGCTGGCGCATCGGCCAGGACGGTCGCTGGGTCCGGGTCACTTCACCTCTACTAACTGGCCTCCCCCAACTGCTGGCCAGTGTCACACAGGTCCGTGAACGCCCGCCCAAGCTTCCGGCTACCCCACAGCTGCTGCGCGAGTGGCGGCCCCAGCAGCTGTTGCCCTTGCGGGAGGAGGCCAGTCGGCAGTCCTTCTGCCTCCTGGACGAAGTCCAGTGCCCCACCGGCTTTGACTGCCGAGAGCCAAAGTGTCACGGCAGCCAAGGCCCGCATTCCCAGCTCCTCTTTGCCGTCCAGGACTAGCCAGAGAGGCTTTGAGGCGCAGCCGGGGACGGGGGTCGCTGTCCCTGCCGACCGGGGCTGGCTCGCGATGAGCGGACTGGGAGCTGTCTGCCGCTGGGGCCATCCTGTCGTGGCAGGCAGGCGGACGTGGCCCGTGCCACCCTCACCAACACGGGGCCCCTTCTGGAAGGCGACGCTCCTCGTCTGCCCAGCTCCCTGCCTCAGTTGTCTACGAACGAGGTCCAAGAGCAGCCGAGCAACTTTTGGACTTCGCCAGGCGACCAAGTGCTTGCAGAGAAGGTGAGCCTTGCATAGGATTCAGAGGGCAGGAAAGACAGTCAATGGATGTGATAGGCACCGCAGGCACCGCCGAGCATAAACTGCGATTGGCGGAGTGCAAAGACGCTGAAGGATGGAGGGCAGACGCTGTTGTATCGTCTCTATAGCACCATCGAGAAGGATCATCTCATGACGCGCTACCTCTCCGAAGTCGGCACTGCTGTTCAGCTCTGGGGATATAAGTTCGAAGGTTCTGTTTCTATTTTTCCCACGCCTTTGCCAAAACGCAACCGTCATAAAAGTCGGAATGCTCATTTTACCCACAAGAGTGGAAAGCATTGTGCAGGGCCGATTGGGCGAGTGGCGGGCTCCGCAAACGATGTTCTGGTGGACTGCCCGCAGCTGATTCCTCTGCATCGCCTACATCAGATCGGCTTTGCGCGCAGCAATCACTTCTTCACCGTCAAGGTTGGCCAGACCAGGCTGCTTTCCTGCCGTCTATGAAAGGGATTTCTTTCTGCAGCAAGAACAGAAGGACCTGGCGCTCACTCAGCCGCACAACTACGAATACCAGGGCATTTCTGGCTACTGCGCCTCCACGCCTGCCTGTGGTGCTACTCTGCCTCTACTCAGGTTTCTACTCACATCCTTTTATTCTCTACTTCTCTAACCTCAACTACCATAAACTAGCCAAGTAAAAACAGAAATTACCAGGAATGTTTCCCCCCCTATAGGGGGGGCCATATCCAGTTCGGCAAATTTGTGTTCTAAGGTGTTCTTAATGCAGTTGGTCTAATGTTATTTAGTTTTTGTATTTTGTGGGAAAATTGCACATTCTGAAAACACATTTTAGTCATGATAGGCATAAGTGAAGAGAAAAAGCAAAACAGTGGCACTAGTCGCAAGGCATCACATGTCAATGACGGCATTTGGGACAGACATACTTAACATTTGCTTGAGTAATACGAGAAATCTCTTTGGACGAAAGAAGTGAGCAAGCAGACTTGGTGTGGTTCCAGAGGCTGCATGACTCGCACTGGACGAAGTCTTCAGCCTCCAGGCTGAGCTGGCCACAGCAGAACCAGGTGAGGTAGGTGAAAGGGGGCACTGCTGGCTTTGCTGACACGTCGCCAACAGAGATCACCTGATTTTCTTTTCCAAACTTTAGGACGAATAGGAATGGCTGTTATAGAACCTGGAGTGTGGAAGACTGAAGAATGTGAAGAACTTTCTGCTGGATGCGCTGTTGGGAAGGGTAGATTCGGAGCTCTGGCTTGTGGCCAAGGAGGCTGTCGATGAGGAAGGCAAGAGCGAACCAGCCACAGGCCGTCCCACCAAGCTGCTTGGCGGGGCTGAAGAATTGGATATGACCGGATATATCCGGATAGGCCCCCCCCAATAGGGGGGGGGGGGGGAAACATGCCTCGAAATTACGGCTTTAAAATGTACTCAAAGCTAGTTTTTATCTTTTGATGCTGTTGAACAGAAAAGGAATGTTTGAGATTCTATGATGGGGCGAATGTGGACCACTTCTACACGACTGAGGCTGGGGATCTGCAGCGACTGAACGCAGACTCCGAGCGCTCCTGGGTCACGGAAGGCATCGAGTGCTACATTTGGCCTGTCTAGCTTCTCCCCTTCTCTTGCCCAATGCTTTCTCAGAGTACGATCAAATGGATTGGCCGATCACGCAGAGAGATCAGACGAAGCTGCTCCGGAAGTGAGCTGGAATGGAGGGCAGGATGAGTGGGTAGAAGAGGAGGGTAGGGAATGGACCGCCGAGGAAAGGGGTTTCGGCGTTGGCGAAGCGCAGAGCACCGCCGCGTC
Source organism: Ptycholaimellus sp. GST1_10 (assembly GCA_030248095.1). Taxonomy (NCBI): domain Eukaryota; kingdom Metazoa; phylum Nematoda; class Chromadorea; order Chromadorida; family Chromadoridae; genus Ptycholaimellus; species Ptycholaimellus sp. GST1_10. The sequence goes on along the minus strand of JASANA010011971.1, from coordinate 19,441 downwards.
CATAGCCGCCGTACGCGCGCCGACGGCGGTCCAATCCTCTGGCCTTCTTCCCCGCCTCCTTCCCCTTTGAGGCCACCTGAAGTCCGGAACTCGACATTTTTCATTTCGCTCGCGCTTTACCTTTGCTACTTTTGGGGCCGCTGCTGCTGGGTTACTTTGTGACTGAGCTTTTTTCTGGGAAAAAAACGTTAAAATTTGGCCAAGATTTTATGCGTAAAAAAGAAAGGTCATGATGCACCTCAGCAGCTTTGGCGGTTCCTTTGGCCTTCGCTGTCTTCTGAAACTTACAAATGGTCTTTGGCTTTCAGGGTTCTAAATTGAGGCACCGCTGGATTCGAGTTTTTTCCTGCTGCAGCATCACTCTGCACGCTCTTCGCAGGTGATGCTTTTGCTTCAGCTTTCTGCCGGATTTGGAAGTGCTTGGATTTGTTGGATGCCAGTCTCAAATATAGTCTGCACCGAGGCAGAAACCTTGCTGTCTGCGTCTGCCTTGGTGTCAACTCGAGCTACTTTTTTCGCACCAGCCGCTGCCGCTACTTGCTAAAAAAATGCCCTGTCCATTTGTCAGCTATTTGTGAGCAATTAGGCTAGCCGAGTTTTTGGCTTGTCCACTTGATTTTGCGGCAACCGCTGAGGAAGGGGCTTTGGCAGCTGCTGGCGGTGGAGCCGCTGGAGAGCCCTGAAAAAACGCATATTGTGGCATAATTCGGTGAAGATGATTGAACGGATGCGCTGTTTGCGGTCTCGGAAACGCTCTTTGCTCCACTGGAGGCGGCGGGAGAAGGCTGGGCCTGAGAACAAGGCGGATAAGGAATGACTAGAACTATCCGACTTACCTTTGAGCTTTTGTCGCCAGCTGGCTTCACTGCGTCCTTGCTAACTGAAGCTGCTTCTGAAATCCGCTTCTAATGCGACTCCTACTACACCCAATGCAGTCAACCAGTGAAAGGAGCAACAAGCAGAATCGCAGCCAGGACACAATGAGCAAACATCATTTTTCCTTGCAGCCTAGACAAGAATGATATGTTGCGATGGTGCAGCGGCAGAGAAGGGGAGAAAGGCTGTTCTCATTATATGCGTCCAAGGTTCTGCTGCATTCCGCGCAATCTTTTCATTTTTGAGCAGAGGAAAAGAAGTTGCTGATGGTTGAGGGTGGGTGGGCGTGGATTGTGCAGGAAAGTGGGAAGGAAACGCGGCGAGAATAGCTGAGAGCCGTAGCTTTCTCAATTCCATCCACCGCCTTACCTCCATTAGCTGGGCTGCTGACTTCTTTCTCCTTCCCTGTGTTCATTTTTGAGCAGAGGAAAAGAAGTTGCTGATGGTTGAGGGTGGGTGGGCGTGGATTGTGCAGGAAAGTGGGAAGGAAACGCGGCGAGAATAGCTGAGAGCCGTAGCTTTCTCAATTCCATCCACCGCCTTACCTCCATTAGCTGGGCTGCTGACTTCTTTCTCCTTCCCTGTGTTCATTTTTGAGCAGAGGAAAAGAAGTTGCTGATGGTTGAGGGTGGGTGGGCGTGGATTGTGCAGGAAAGTGGGAAGGAAACGCGGCGAGAATAGCTGAGAGCCGTAGCTTTCTCAATTCCATCCACCGCCTTACCTCCATTAGCTGGGCTGCTGACTTCTTTCTCCTTCCTTGTGCACCCCGCCCCTTAGGTCGCGGTTGAAAATTGACGGAAGTCAATTCTGAAACGAGGAACTTGTTTTGATGAAGAAAGCGAGTGGGAGCCATCGTAGAGTCTGAATTGTATATTAACGGCTAGTTAGCCTTAGGGAAGTAAAAATTAGTATGAGTCTCGTTCTGTCAGCTGCAGCTGTTGCCTAGGCCTACCGCTCGGAAACTGCCCATCCTATCCCCGAGTCTCTTCATCATAGCCTCAATTGAGCCTGTGATTTCTGGCTGACGGGGAGGTGTCTCAGTTTTCTCAGCCTGGGCAAACAGAGGGGGGATGGCTCGCTTTTCGGGGACGAGGAGGTGTCAGTCACTGCTACATGCATAGCTCCGCCCAACCTCTCTAGCCTCCTCCAATCTTCCTCCCCACTATCTCTCAGCCTCTTCCGCATTCGCCTATCTAAAGCTAGCATTTGGCCCATTTACCATGACCTCTTTGTTCCCTGGACCTCACTAAGCTACGCCCAGCACGATCATTGTTGCTTCTTTTCCAGCCTCGCCAGTTAAAATTTTATTCCAGGAACACAACATTCGTGTCTTGGAAATCAAAATTTACAAGTTTTATTCTAGCCGTTTTCATTTTCAAACAATAGCATTGTTTGACACTATTACTATTATTTTTTCGAATTGGGGTTTAGCAATATGATGATTTGAGGTGGAGCAGAGAGAATGGTAGGTCGAGTGAATCGAGGAGGGGATGGAGGAGGAGGAGGGCGTGGAGTGCGAGCATCGTCGACGGAGGAGGATGAAGCGTCGGCTTCCCTGCTGCGTAAGTCTGGGCCTGGCTTTCATCCATCTTTGCTGGAGAGTGGAAGGGAGTGCGAGGCTGGGAAAGGGAGTGGGAGGAAGAGGGATGAATTTGATGGATGGCTGGGAATCGGAATCTATGACCATGGGGAAGGAAGGGAGGGAGGAAGGAGCCGCACCTCCTTCTCCACCCTCCCACCACCTTCTCCCATCCCAACAACATCCTTTTTCATTGTCTTTTTCATACCTGTATTTCCAGTCGAGTTTCGAGAAAATAGAGCGTAATAGAATATTTTTGGCTGTCACGGAAGAAGGGGCGTGCGTGAAAGGCTAGAGCTGCTTTTGGTCAAATGGGGAATGAAGCGTGACAGATGGCGCTGCTTTTGCAACCTTGGACAAATGAAAAGCAGCTGTCGTGACGCAAGCCTGCTAAAGAAAGTTGCGCGATGCCTAAAATAAGCGAAAGGAGACGGGCGATTGTTTCGATGGTCCGGTTAATTTGTGTACGGGTCAGTTAATCCGCTACATTCAGCGTGGGTGGAGATTGACATTGAGCTGAGAGGACGGTTTTCCGTTTTTCCTTCTCGCTTTTTTTGGCACATTGTGCTTCAGGCTGCTGGCCTGGCCGATTATTGAGCAGTAGCGTGTGGGAGGGCGCATAATCCGCCTCCTGCTTTGCCCTCGATAATCCTATCTTCTGACAGCGCGCAAATCTGACAGCAGTTCTTTCTCTGTCTCCCTCTCCTTCCTTGGCTGAAATGATTGAAAGAGGGGGGGGGGGGCTGGTAGGAGAAGAAGGAGGAGGAGGATAGGGATAGAAATAGGAGGAGGCGGTTGGAGGGGTCAAAGGCGGTAGTGCGGCGGTAAGAAAGGAGGCCTGGAGGAAGTGGCTGATGAGAGAGAGTGGGTTGGAGGAGGCCCTTGGAATGGGTAGGGGTGAAGGGATGAGGGAGGGTGGGAGGGAGAGAGGGAGGGAGGGTAGATCCAACACCTTCCCTCCCTCCCTCCATCCCACTCCCTCCTTCCCTCCACCTCCCGCTCCTCACAACCGCCACTTTCCAGGCCTAACTAGCGCCAGGCGGTCCGTCCTTCCTCCTTTCCATTCCTGTGCGTGCCTAGAGCGCCGCTATCCATTCCCCTGCAGCCTCATTCATGGCGCAAATACGAAGGAAGCCAGCCTCTACATTCACCCGCCCCCCATCCCCCATCCCACCCACATCAGACCCCAACCCCCACCCCCAAGCCCCAACCAGGGCAGCACAGCCCCTGTCCCTAACGAGCGGCTAAGCAGCGGCTCCCAGAGCAACCTATTGACGAGGAGAAATTTGGAATTCCGCACACCGGATGTCCTTTGCTTTTTGCCCTCTCCCTCCATCCAGCAGATAGAGAGAGCCTGGAGCTCTGCTCCTTCCTCTCCACCCCGCTGCTAACTGCTCCAAGCCAGAGGGAGCGAGCACTTCGTTTCCTTCCGCCTTCGGAGCAAGGAGCTTTGGCAGGGAGGGAGGGACGATTAGCGCATTAGGCCGCCACCCTAGCATACCTCATAGCAGATGGGAGAGAGGCTGCTTCTCTAAGGCTGGATACAAAATGCTGGGAGGAGGATGGAGAAGGAGGAGGGAGGAGCAGTGGCGGTGGTGGTAGGAGTTCACTTTCTCCCCAGCTTCACACCGGGAAGCTCTCCTTGTCTTTTAGACGCCGATTTTCTCCACAAGCGTTCCTTTTAATTGGCCTATTTTAGGGGGCGGGGGTGGGGGAGCGGAGTTGGAAAGAGGGTGGCGTGAGGTGGCAGTAGAGTGGACGCCAGTCCAGAGGCGCGTGTCCCTCCCGCAGTCTTTTTTGTTAGCTCTGAGGCTGGAAGTAGGCGGATAGGCGTGTCAGGATGAGGCGTAGGTATTCCCTGGCCCAAACTTGGCTCCCTTCGCCCCTCCTCACTCCATCTCTCTGTCCTCGTCAACTGCGTCCTCCAGCACCAGCCCTTCTCCTCTCCCATCCCACTCCCTCCATCATCCTCCGCCGTCGCTTATCCGTCCGCCGCCGCTCAGATTCCCTCCGCCTCCTTCTCCCTCCCTCCTTCCCTCCCGAGCGCCAGATGCCCTCGCTCTCTGATTTATGAGCGGCTCGCTAACTTTCACTACTTTCACCCTGCCTCTCTCCCGCCGCCAGCCTAGCACCTCGTTTCGCCTCCTACCAGTCAGTGAGCCCGCAGCGCCCATTTCGCCCGCCTTCTTAACTGCCCTTCAATCGGAGGCGAGGTCAGTTGCCCTCCTCCCACCCTTCACTCTGAAGGAGGAGCTTTCTAGAGAAGGAGGGGAGAAGGAGGAGATTTCCGCCTAGGCAGGCAGTGGAGTGGGGTTGGCCAGCTATTCTGGCCCTTTTCCTCAATGCAGTCTGGGAGGGAGTGATATGGCGGTGGAGGGGCATGGGAGGCTGGTGGTAGGAGGAGGAGGAGGAGGGAGGAGAAGAAGGGGACATTCTCTCTCTCCTCCGAGCCATTCTCACTCCTCCGAGCCTCCTGGCCGGAAATTGACTTCCCATCCCCGCCTCCTGCCAAACTCTCCGTCGTCGGCGGAAAGAGAGAAAGGCACATCACCCACGGCTCCATTCCAACCCCCGCCCCAGCCCCAGCCCCTCATTCAATTCCCCTCCCTCCTTTTTGTCCGTCCAGCGTAGTCATCTGCTTCCCCACTAAACCTCACTCCCACAAACGCGTCCGGAATGCCCCTTGCAACTTTCTTTTCCCCCACGCGACATCTTGCTACACTTTAGCCGCTTGCTTTGTAGAATCTGCTCCGCAGTCGCGTCTTTTGTTTCGCGAGGAAATGAGGGGTTGGCTGAGTGAGGCTGAGGGGGGCTGAGAGAGAGTACAGAGAGAGAGGCTGGTAGAAGAGAAGAGAGGGGCAGAGAGAAGAAGCGAGGTAAGAGGGGAGGAGAAGAGGGGAAAGCATAGTGGCGTAATGTGCGCCTCCCTCATGTCGCCTTCTTCAACTGTCATTTGCTCCCCGCTTCTTTTACAGGTACTCTTTAAAAAATAATTTCTTTCCATCCCGCCTCATTTCCCCCACTTTCTCCCCCCCCCCCCCCTTTGCAAGGCTCATAACGGTCTTTTTCCCCTCCCCATTTCGCCCCTTCTGTCGCCTCCTTGACTGGCTGAAAAAGAGGGGCGGAAAGGAAGGTTGCTTGGAGACTTGCTAGCAGGAGCCAGCGGCCCAGTCATCGCCACGCGACTACACTCACACTCCCTCACTGTCTGCCGCCCGCCGTCTAGCGGAACTCATCCCACTCCTCCTTCCCTACGGACCCCTCCGCCCTCCCCCACTTGCCCTACCGCCCCCATTCCCTCCCGCCTTCCCTCCCCCGCCCTTTCTCCTCCATCCCCGATCTAATCCAATGAACTAGGAAGAGAAGCATGAGCAGGCAACCTCTAGGGAGGAATTAAGCGAGCGCCGAGATGGCCAGTCCTGCGGAGCCCTCCACCCTACCCCTCCTCCCCTCCAATCCCCTACCCTCTACCCCACTTACATCCACTGCCCCCAGTCCCAGCCCCTCTGCCCCCGACTCACCTGAGCCTCCCCCAGCAGCAGCAGCAGGCCAGTCCCGCAACCCCGCCTATGCCGCTCCTCCCCTCCCCATCTCCTCCGGCAAGCTTCCCGCCCCCGCCCTCGGCTCCATCAGGCGCGATCGACCCCTGAGGCTCAGCGACATCTCCGCCAACCCCACCGTCCTATCCTCCATCAAGGGCACTCGCAGAGCATCCGCCACCCGACCTCCAAACCCAACCCTCCTTCTACCTACCGCCCGCTCCTTCTCCACCTCCGTACCGCCTTCGCTCCCCCTACAATGTACCCTATCTATCTCCCTCATCTCCACACCAGCTCTTCTTCTTTCTTGCAGTCACCAGCAGCTCCATACGGGGCAATAAAGGGCGCTACTCCCGCGGTGCTCTCAGCGAAGACTCCTCCTCCCCAGCTCCCATGGCCAGCAGCCCATCTCCCCAACCTCCTTCTGGCAGCCAGATGGAGGTCATCCCCGAGCTACATCCCACTCCCACACCCACCAACACCACCGAGCAGCTCAACAAGACCAGCCGGCGACGCAAAGTGTCCAGCCCGCCCAGCCTCCTCCTCCCCTCCCGCCTCTCCGAGAGCTCGCTTCTCTCCGCCCCCTCCATCTGCCTCAACCGCTCCGCCAACTCCCTCGCCCCCGATCAGCTCCGTTAGTCGCCTCTCTTCTTTTTACTGCCCTTGCCTTGCGTCCGCGCGCGAGAGCTGGCCTAGAGGGGCTGGGCTGGGCTCAATTGCGCTCTCTGCCTAGCGTTGCGAGGCGGCGAAATGCACTAAATCTTGCATATACCTGACACTGCGCACTCGCGCCCCATTACTTTCACTTCTGCCCTCCTCACCTCGTGCCCTTTTGCTCCTCACCCTCGTGATCTCGAAGCTCAGCCAATTTCACTCCTGCACGCAGTCATCTTTTCAATAATCACACTCTTATTGCAACAACCTCCCTGCCTAATCAAACTGCCTTTTGTCATTTCCGATTTCCGCCCTTTTTCCTGAGCATCATCCATATGGCTTCATACTCCTAGCCACCCCCTTGTCCCTCAGATATCCTATGAAAAAGGTCTAGAGTGTGGGAGGGTGTGGTGAGTGATTGAGTGAGTGATGATGGAGCAGCAGCGACGATGCAACCGACGGCGGCCGCACATGGCGGATCTGGCCCGGGATCCCAGCATACTGGCCAGCCTTCGGGAAACGCGCGGCGTCTTCCGTCGCGACTCCCAGTTCAGCCTCCAACTCCAGCACGTTAACACACCCAGTCCCAGTCCCCGCTCACTAGACGGCGGCAAGGCCAATCGGTGGCTCCTCTCTCGCTTTTATGCCTCCCTGAGCGGGCTGTTTGAGACGCAAGCGCTACCTAAGCGCCTCCTCGCAGTTCAGCGTGGAGGTGGAGACGGACGGGCGAGTCTCCTCCAAGAGCAGCCTCGTGGGCATCTCCGAGCATTCGCCCACCAGCATACATTCATGTCAGCTTCTTGCCGCGCCTATTTTTCCTCCTTTCTCCATCCCTCTTTCCCTCCACTGGCTGGGAGTCTCCCATCAATCTGGCGCCTGGGCTGGGCGGCGTTGCTGGTGTTTCCTGAGTGGATGAAAGAGGTGGGAAGGAGGGAGGCGCTGAGATGAGGGCGCCCAATTGTCTCCCGCGCTTTGCCCCGCTCACTGCCACTTCACTCAGTCTCTGCCCCCCTCAGCTAGGATGGAGCAAGGGAAGGCTCAGCAGCAGCGACGACGGATGAGTCGGCGGCAGTCGAGCATGCCGCGTACGCCGATGGCGAGCATCGTGAAGCGGGCCTCCAGTGCCGACATCCGCCGCCACGACTTCATCACCTTTCCCGATGAGCGCGGCCTTCGACCCAATCGACGAGAGTCCAGCACTGCCTCCTCCCTCCTCACCCTGAGATCCAACCAGTCCCCGCGCCGCTTCTCCACCGCCGTCTTCACTGCTTCCGAGGAGAAGTGCAGCGGGAACAGCCTCAATACCATGAACACCCTCAACTTCCTCCTGGACACCCCCGACTTCCACGACCGCTACGTCAAGGCATCACTCACCATCCCTGAAAGCCCCGATAGCCTACACTCATCTGTCAACTTCCCCTTCTCAGGTACTATTCTCCACAGCCTCAATACCATGAACACCCTCAACTTCCTCCTGGACACCCCCGACTTCCACGACCGCTACGTCAAGGCATCACTCACCATCCCTGAAAGCCCCGATAGCCTACACTCATCTGTCAACTTCCCCTTCTCAGGTACTATTCTCCACAGCCTCAATACCATGAACACCCTCAACTTCCTCCTGGACACCCCCGACTTCCACGACCGCTACGTCAAGGCATCACTCACCATCCCTGAAAGCCCCGATAGCCTACACTCATCTGTCAACTTCCCCTTCTCAGGTACTATTCTCCACAGCCTCAATACCATGAACACCCTCAACTTCCTCCTGGACACCCCCGACTTCCACGACCGCTACGTCAAGGCATCACTCACCATCCCTGAAAGCCCCGATAGCCTACACTCATCTGTCAACTTCCCCTTCTCAGGTACTATTCTCCACAGCCTCAATACCATGAACACCCTCAACTTCCTCCTGGACACCCCCGACTTCCACGACCGCTACGTCAAGGCATCACTCACCATCCCTGAAAGCCCCGATAGCCTACACTCATCTGTCAACTTCCCCTTCTCAGGTACTATTCTCCACAGCCTCAATACCATGAACACCCTCAACTTCCTCCTGGACACCCCCGACTTCCACGACCGCTACGTCAAGGCATCACTCACCATCCCTGAAAGCCCCGATAGCCTACACTCATCTGTCAACTTCCCCTTCTCAGGTACTATTCTCCACAGCCTCAATACCATGAACACCCTCAACTTCCTCCTGGACACCCCCGACTTCCACGACCGCTACGTCAAGGCATCACTCACCATCCCTGAAAGCCCCGATAGCCTACACTCATCTGTCAACTTCCCCTTCTCAGGTACTATTCTCCACAGCCTCAATACCATGAACACCCTCAACTTCCTCCTGGACACCCCCGACTTCCACGACCGCTACGTCAAGGCATCACTCACCATCCCTGAAAGCCCCGATAGCCTACACTCATCTGTCAACTTCCCCTTCTCAGGTACTATTCTCCACAGCCTCAATACCATGAACACCCTCAACTTCCTCCTGGACACCCCCGACTTCCACGACCGCTACGTCAAGGCATCACTCACCATCCCTGAAAGCCCCATAGCCTACACTCATCTGTCAACTTCCCCTTCTCAGGTACTATTCTCCACAGCCTCAATACCATGAACACCCTCAACTTCCTCCTGGACACCCCCGACTTCCACGACCGCTACGTCAAGGCATCACTCACCATCCCTGAAAGCCCCGATAGCCTACACTCATCTGTCAACTTCCCCTTCTCAGGTACTCTGCTTATCCCACCTTTCTATTCGCAACAGTCTCAACATCCTAAAATGCTTCCACGGCACCCCCCTTTTCTCTCTACTCTTCCCAGCTTTATTCTTTTTCACCATCATTGAGATTTTGAGAGACCTCATTCATTCGGCCTCATTTGTTTGGAAACTATTTAAAATCGCTAGAGTTGGTGTTGAAGTAAACGCAAGTAAACGCTATATGGCTTCAGCCTAAAATTCTGACCAAGTACATATATTTCCTCTTGGATAGAGGCAGGTGGCTTATTATGGGGAATATCACCTGTAGCCAAAACATTCAAAAGACTTGTGCTTATCGCATAAGGACCATTTTTGCGATGCTTATTAAGCTTTTTTGCATTGTTTGATGAAGGAATAGTTTTTACATTTGGATAAGGGCAGGAAAGAAAATGCTTTTCATCGTTGGAAGGAGAAGGCGGAAGTGGTTTTGAAAGGTTATCAACGGCGGAGGTCATAAATTGTGGGAGAGGCCCAAGCCCCTCTAATCATCCGCCCTTCATCTAAAACGCCTCAAACACTCCAACCCTACTACCCTCAGCTTTTCACTACATTATTCTATATTCTGATTTTCCCTTTTCACTCATTTACAGACGTGTTTCAGCATCTCTATACGTATATCTTGATTGTACATTTTGTTTCTTGGATATTGAACTCATCGAAAATGAGTAAAATAGAAATAGTTTTTGTCTCATTTTACTATCCCATTCAGTTGGTAAAATTTGAGAAAACTTAATTATTGAGAAGACTAGGGTGTTTTTTGATATCAAGCGCAACACTTTTTAAGCATTTGGTATTTCGGGCCAAGCCAAAAAAATAAGGTGTAGAAAGCAAGTTTTTTGTTTGCAATAATCAATAGAAGCTTAAAAACGCTCTTCTTTGTCTTTTCAAACTCTAAAGGACCATTACCAGTAGCTCCTTTTTCTCCATTCTGACCCAGAGGGAATTCCCAAGATATCGATGAGTAATGAGTGATTGTGTAGTAACATTCTTGGTGCACGCCATGGAGACAGGTAGACCAGTTCTAGAAATGGGAGAAATAGGCAGCAATGGCAGGGAAGGAAAATATGGCGACAAATTGAATTGAGTCACGGCAGACAGGCAAATTCTTTATCTGCCCCTCCTTCTGTGCCCCTTGCAGCTTTCTTTCCCCGTCTTTCCTGCCTCCACCTACTTCCAGCACCTGCTTTATGGGCAGGGAGGAAAAATACACCCGCTCAATTAGCATCTCATTTAGACAGAGTGTCTCTTGTGTGCCTTGCACTTATTCTTTTGCCTCTCCTGTGCTTTGCATTTTTCCTCTACTCGCAACTCCTTGTCCTTTGCATCCTTTGCTCTTCTGAACTGGATTGAGATTAGCCATTAGCCGGCTTGTGCCTGGAGAAATGACGAGAAGGGAAGCTTAAATTTTTCCCCCTCTCAGTTCCCTGAGCTCTTTGCCCGTAAACCAAAGCCCCTGGATAATTTTCTTCTTGCTTAGGACAGAAACCTGCATTCCAGGTGCAATACGAATAGCCTTGAACTAATGCTATCCTTGCCAATTATATTTTAACATTTACAGTTTTTTCATGTGTAAAAAGTTCTAGTGATTTAATAAGTACCTCGCAGTGTTTTCTGCGCTCTACCTTTAGGCATAGACTATTCAGCAAGGTTCTTTGCAACACGAGCCAAGGCCGCTATTAAAGGCCATGAGCGGCGTGGACTTGAAGTAGGCTGATTGCAAAAGCCTTCTCAGACTCTAGCTCCCATCCAACGTCTCCTCTGAGCAGGCAAGAAAGAAGATGTCAATGCACTCGCTGAACCAGATGGGCGATGGGGCTAGCCTTCAGCCGCGCCATCGTCCCCTCAGTCGTCGAGAAGAGGCCAAGGAGGCGCTCCGTCTAGAGCGACAGCGAGCCCGCGCCCTCACCAGCACCCGCAACGGCTACGAACGCCGAGCTCAGCCCAACATCGCCGAACGCCGAGCTCAGCGACCCTTCCGACGCACCCTTTCCACCCTCTCCTCCGACCCTGACACCCCGCCTCAACTCTCCCGACTCCTCACCTCCGTCTCCCTACACTCCGCCCCCGCCTCCGCCGCCATCACTCCAACCCAGGCCACCCACGCCCTCTTCAATCTACCCCCACCGCTGCTCGAGTCCCTCCACACCCCCTCTCCGCCTCCCTCCTCCGCCAGTACGGCCTTCGATTTCGGTTCTCCCCTTTTTTTCTCTCTCTTTACTTCCGCCGTCCAAACAGAGCGGGCAGCCTCTTCCGACATCCTCCCCGATTCCGGCCAAGGGGGCTGGTCGGAATCAATGAGGCGAGAGGAATAGTAGGGGAGTGAGGGGCGAAGGAAGGCCTGAAGTGGCTCTCCTCCCTTCCTTCGCACGGGCAAGCGTAATCGGCCCTCGGACTCCCTGCCCACCGCCCCTGTCTGAGCGCCAAAGGGCGAGCAGTATAGCCGTCTACCGGCACACACACACGCCCTCACACCCCCGCCCCCATAATCAATCCACTTCCACACTCCTTCCATTTGCTACCTCCCACCCCCCGCCCTCACCCCCGCCCCCACCAGCCACAACTTCCCCCCTTGAAAGCCTGCTCAACTTTCACCAGCTCTTTTCCGCCCTCATTCCACGCACAGCCCATATCCGGGGGCCAGGAGCGGAGGGGAGAAAGATGGCCTTTGTGCCTATGCTCAGCGCCGTCCGCTGCGGCCCCTGCGCCAGAGGTTCTTGCTCCTTCCTTTCCTCCCTGCGCCTATCATTCCCTTCCTCTGCCCTGTTTCCGGCCTTCACTGCTGCTGGAGTGTGAGAGGAGGAAGAGTGCTCTGAGGCTGTTGTGAGGGAATGAGGCTGGTGTGAGCCAGCTCTCCACCTTCTGTCGCTCCACCTGCGCGCATTTTGGCCTCCTCTGCATTGCATGCCGTCAATTACTTAGCCTCTCTCATCCAGCCACCCGCTTTCATCGACTTTTCCCCGCTTCCACCTCTTTCCCTCCAACTCCTCCCACTCCATGTTGATGGGAGGAAAAACGGGGAGGAACTGAGCTCTAGCTTTCCTCCGATTGCGCCTTGCGTGATTCCCGGGTCAGACCCTGCTTCCACTCCCATGTCACAACTGGAGGGCGGCTCTTGGAATAGGCCTGTGCCATTCCCGGCTTAGCCTACTCACTCGCTTCAAACCCTAGCCCCCGTGCAGCGCTTCACCGCTTCATTCAGCGGCCAGCCAATATGGCGCAAATTAGATTTCAGGCCCAGCCTTTTCCGCCCAGCGTTCCGCTCCCCCGCGTCCCCCCGCCTGCAATTGCTAGATCTAAGCCCTTTGCCAATGCCTGCAGCTTATGAAGGAGGGGAATAAGGCCTTTTTTCCGCACCACTAGCCATCATCTGGCACTCTGCTTCTCTCTGTGCGGGCGGGGGAGATTCCTGGACTCTTACTTCCGTCCTTCCTTCCGCTGCCTGCCTTCCAATTAGCCGTCCCACGCTCGCCTCAATGACGCTTTACAGAGCCTGGCCCTCATTAGACCAGCCGCCCTTACTTTGCCCTCCTCACTCCTTCCGCAATCGAGCCCTCAGCCAGGATCATCGCCATCATGACCTCCTCCTCCTCGCCCAGCACCACGACCATCGTCTGAGACTCATGGAGCGACGCGACCGCACCCGCATCGCATCCCTCGCCGATCCAGCGCCCCCCGAGCTGGCCAAACTCCGCCAGCACGACTCCCCCAAGTCCGTCACCCTCTCCTCCGCCAGCCCCACACCACCGCCATTTGAGCAGCGCCAGCACCGCTCCCCCTCTCTCCAACACTCCTCCTCCTCCCTCGCCGTCGCCGACTCTCCCGCTCCAACTCGTCTCAACGATGCCCGCGGCCGACGCGCCAATCGGCGCTTCTCCCGCGCCGCCACGCTTCACTACGATCTACTCCCGCCCAACTCACCGCCCCCTGTGGCCCTCTTCAATCGACATCATATACCTCCAGGTACACATGCCAAATGCCGCCTCCTTATCCAAGGCGTGAAAAGCGCTTTATGATTGTTAGTTTGTTTCCATTTCGGAATAGTTATCTTTTTTGATAGTAAATTAGGGCTATTTACTCTATTTTAGTGCCAAGCTTTTATGGCGTTGAGCGAATACCTTTTTTATTTGCTCAGCCTTAATAAACGCTGCTCATCTCATAAGTTCAGAATAGAATATTAACGTGGGTTCATTGGCCGCTTTTGATGAACAGAAAAGGGCACAGTTATTTAATTATGGGTTCAAATTTAATGATTTTTAAAAATGGTCTGTACGGTAGCTAGGTTCTAAGATCGATTTCTTTTTACTGTTGTTTTGTCTCCACTGTTCACTTCCTGCAATAAGTAAACCACCTTTTCTCTATCTCACCCCTTGTCAATTTAAATCCATCAAATGCAGCCATGTGAGTTTCATTCACAGCCGGAACAACATAGGGAATGAGGCTTTTGTGCGAATGAAAAATGGAACAGGAAGTGTTTAGATGGGTAAAACGGCGAGAAAGAGAGTGGAATGAAGAGTGGGCAGTCAGTTGGCGCTCCTTCAGTATGCTGGCCATCAGTCTATTGGCAATTAATCATGCAGAGGGCGAAGCCTTTTTCCTGCCTCCAGCATGGAGGAACAGGGGGGAGCGGCGTGCTAGGCCCGGCCAAGTGCATGAAGGCTGAATGAAATGGCAATTGTCTGCTTGGAGGGCGTAATGGGAGCTGGAGTCGGGGGGCGGGGCTGTATAAAGGAAGGGGAAGGCTCGAAGGAGAGCTGAAGCATTGCCTCAGGTCTCTCAGTAAGGGTGGAAAGGGAGGGAGATAGGAGGAGTAGGTGGTGCTCCAAATGAGCGCACGAGGGGGCAAGAAGGGCGTAGTTGCTAAGCGCCTCCGCTATGCGTCCCTCAGTCGGCGCTTGGGTTAGTGTCTGTCCTCAGCCGCTTTTTCCACTGTCTGGCCCGCCGCTCTTTCCTACTCGTCGCTTATTTACGAGCTCTTCTCCGCAGGGCCACCAGCAATCTCAGAGACAGTCCAGGATGTGGTGTGGTCTGAGTTTGAAGTTGGAGCAAAGACTTGGCTGGCGGCAGAGGATGGGCTGGCATATTGACGGAGGCGTTGAGAGAGGGCGTAAATGAGGCGTGGATTGGCAGGCAGCGAGATAATGGCGGAGAAGGCGGGGGAGGAGGCGGAGGAGGAAGAGGAGGAGGAGAACGCCGTCCACTGCACCGTCTGCGGCGCTCGTCAGGAGGCCAGCAGTCGGTCCTCCATCCACTCCATCGCCTCATTTCAAGCTCTAAATCTGGCCCTATTCCACAGCTACTACCGACGTCTGTGCCCCTGCACTGCCGTCTGGTGCCAGAAATGCCTGAAGGAGCGCGTGGAAAGCTCCATACAGAGTTCCGACGCCAAGGTTGCCTCCCCAACTCCTGCCAGGGTGGACAGAGCTGGAGAGAAGAGGCGTTGCCAGAAGATGGGGGCCTTCTGCAGAGGTTGTGATGCTCGTCTGCCGCTGGGCGCCGTGAAGGAGAGTCTGGACGGAGAGCGACTAAAGCTCTTCCTCCGCCTCTCCCTCGACTCCCAGCTCAACCAAGAAGCTACCCTGTCCTCTGTCAAGGCTAGCCCAATGGCCCGATGCTCACGACAGGAAGCTAAGAAGGGCTGCAGGTGTGTCCCGAGTGCGGGTGGGTGTCGATCACGGAGAGCGAGGTGGTGAAGTGCGGGAGTCGGGAGTGCGGGCCGGAGTTCTGCTCCCAGTGCGGCGTGGTCCACCAGCAGGACATCAGCTCCGACCCTTTCCCCAACTGCCCCCTTCGACCTCGTAGCTGGCCAATCCTCCCAGCTCGCCCAGTCCTCGGCTAAGAAGGAGTATGGATGCAGTCGGGAGTGCGGCAAGCGGAGGGATGGGCGGCTACAACTCGGGCGGCAGCATCGGCGGCGGCGACTCCGTCTCTGTCTCCGAGAACCCCAAGCTGGACACCTCCTCTTCCAAGAAGCGCCCCTCTTCCACCATCGTCAACCTCCTCCCCAAGAACTCCACCGCCTCCAAGACCAAGACGCGCAAGGAACAGGTCAGTCTCTAGAGGAGGAAGGGGGTGGGTGGGAGTGAAAGATAAGTGCAGAGCTGTCCGTCCTGCAAGTCGGAGGGCAAGTTCGCGGAGAACCTGGTGGGGCTGAGTCTGCAGTGCCAAGAGTGCGGCTACTGCTTCTGCCGCACCTGCGACCGCCGCCTCAACTCCTTCCACACCCTACGCTGCGTCCTCATCAACCGGTCTCAGCTGCTCCCTCCCGCCTCCTGTGCTCGCAGCCTCCGTGATTCCTCCTTCCCCTCTCTCAGGCATTCACCCCCCGCCACAGTTCACTCCTTTCAGATAGCAGTGATGGTTGGAGGTGTTTGCTGGTGTACATAGTGCTAGTAGCGACGGCGGCAGTGTGGGTGCCTCTGGTGGGCATCTATACTCCCACCACTTGGTTCTGCTCCGAGTTTCACTTCTGCATCTACCGTGGGGGGGTGATTTATTCGCGAATGATTTTAAACAGTTATAACTCAAGATCTACTCAATATTTTTTTGCAAAAATTTATCAGCAGGTGCTCCTAGATGTCCTCTAATTTGTGTTAAATTTTGGTGCAAAACGGATTCAAACTCATGGTTTTATTTTAAGTTTTGTAAAACGAATCAATATATAGTCAGTTCATTGTACATGTCAATTTTTTGCAGCAAAAATGTCCGTCTTTTTAAATTTTAAATGTTTTAGCAAATTTTTATGATCAAGAGTCATTCATTTAATGTTGAGAAAATGTTACCATGACCACCAAATAAATGCAGATTTTAGCTCTTATAAATCAATATTTATCTCCAGTTTTAATCAAAATTTATTTGTTAGTCCAATGTTCTCCAAAACATTACCTCATTTTACAAAACTTAAAATAAAACCATGAGTTTGAATCCATTTTGCACAAAAATTTAACACAACTTAGAGGACATCTAGAAGCATCTGCTGATAAATTTTTGCAAAAAAATATTTAGTAGATCTTGAGTTATAACTGTTTAAATCATTCGCGAATAAATCATCCCCCCCCACGGTATCGGTTCCCTTTCCTCTCTTTTATCGGTTTTCCCTTCTCTCATGATGACTGGAGCGATCTGCAGAATGGACCTGACAAAGAACTGCATGCTGCGTTCTACTCGGTGAGTGCAGGAAGGCAGGAAGGAAGGAATGAAGGAAGGAGGATGAGAGAGGTGGTTGGCAGGTGCTAGTGCTGCTGATGGCAGTGCTGTGGCCGTTGGGAGGAGAGCGTGGATGGCAACTGCTGCTGACCATCATCGACCTGGCATATAAATAGAAAATTAAATAGAAACATTAATATAAATAGAAATTTTTAAATTGTTGGTCATATATTTATTTGTTAATATTTTTATTAGATAAATAAAAAATAGTAAGTAAAAAATAAACTTGTTTAGAAAAATATGACAAAAAGTTATAAAAACGAAAAATACAATGCAAATTTATTGACTAAGTAAAATATTTTGAGAATTTTCTTGACATATATTCAAGGCAATCGATTTTTGGGAGAAATAAGCTTTACTTTAGGCCTTCCGATTAAGGTTTACTTTAGACCTTCCGATGGTACCAGACGTTTTCTCAATTTTACATGCACAAAAAGAAAAATTAATGCCTGAGAAGGATTCGAACCTGGCAGCAGTCCAATCGCTTACACCACTAACTACACCACTGACGCACATGTAACCACTGTTTAACTTAAGACTTATCAATGAATTTCTACATAAGGCCCAGGGACCCGGGGAGGGGGGGAAGGGGGGAAGAAATGAATACCTACTATCGTCCATTGAATAGATGCGGAGAAGGAGGAGAAGGAGAAGGATGAGGAGGAGTTACGACAAATGGTTTTTTGCATTTTTCATGGGAAAATAAATCGTCTTATGCAAAAGTCAAAAGATAAACTATACCGTGGGGGGGGTGATTTATTCGCGAATGATTTTAAACAGTTATAACTCAAGATCTACTCAATCTTTTTTTGCCAAAATTTATCAGCAGGTGCTCCTAGATGTCCTCCATATTGTGTTAAATTTTGTGCGAAAAGGATTCAAACTCATGGTTTTATTTTAATTTTTGTAAAATTAGTCAATATATAGTCAGTTCATTGTGCATGTCAATTTTTTGCAGCAAAAATGTCCGTTTTTTTTAAATTTTAAATGTTTTAGCAAATATTTATGATAAAGAGTCATTCATTTAATGTCGAGATGTTACCATGACCACCAATAAATGCAGATTTACTCTTATAAATCAATATTTATCTCCAGTTCAATCAAAATTTATTTGTTAGTCCAATGTTCTACAAAACATTACCTCATTTTACAAAACTTAAAATAAAACCATGAGTTTGAATTTATTTGCACAAAAATTTAACACAACTTAGAGGACATCTAGAAGCATCTGCTGATAAATTTTTGCAAAAAAATATTTAGTAGATCTTGAGTTATAACTGTTTAAATCATTCGCGAATAAATCATCCCCCCCACGGTATTCAATTCAATGTTTCTCTTTCCAATGCAAAAAGAATCGAAACGATTGGAGCTTTCTGTAAAGAACGGCAGCCTTATCAAAATTGAGATCTAGCAATAACCCCGAAAACGTACACCTGGGTCGAAAAGAGGGGCTGGGCGCTGACACTTCGCTAACGCTCGCTCGCGCCAGCCCAATATGACAGGAGAACTTGATGAATTACATTTGGCTTTGTATGCATTGAAATGATGAATGAATCAACAAATGAAATGTGATACTCTACCAGAGTCAAATTGGCTAACTAGATATTTGTCTCCACAATTTGAAAAATATAAATGCTCGTTGAAAATCTATCTATTTCAAGTAATAGCGTTTTATAATATTCGAACGAAGCAAAGGAGCAAAGCTTACAAAAATTGGTTCAATGTAAAAACGCAGGTGTCCTATCTTAAATTGTTTACTTAATTATTCTTTAACTACTCGTGAAGGCCCCGGAACGAATGAATCCTAGATAGAAAACTTTGCGTGACCTTCCTGGCCCATAAATTGAGATTCAGCAAAAACCGCTTCAGAGAGCAAGTTTACTTTCGTGAGCCCAAACACTACAAAGTGAGAGCAAATTTGAAAGTCAGTGGTACTTCTGTGACTAGCACTTTAATGCAAAGTTGTAATGTGCGCATTTGAGTTGCTTAAAAAATGTGGCTTTCTAGTGTCTAGCGTCTTTACCAGCGGTTTCAAACTACTGAACATCCAGTAGCCAATTATTTTGAGACGAAACTATACTGCACTGAACTAAACTAAACTGCACCCGGACTTGTTTTATAACACTAATAACCTATGTTTATCAAACTATTTTGAGAGCTACTTGAACGGAGCTTTTAACTTTCGGGGCAAAAAGTAAATATACGCCATCTTAGTTTTTACCATTCATCTATCTACTCTGCTTGCGACTCACCTCCGACGGCCTAAATGATCAAGCATTTTTGAATATCTAAAAGACACTTTTACGTAAACTAAAAATATTTTGTTTTCGAGCTTTATTGCAAAAGGCAGTAATAAGCCTTTCAGCAGTAATTTTGAATATTTTTACAAAAGTAATCTCCCATGCGGGGA
Source organism: Ptycholaimellus sp. GST1_10 (assembly GCA_030248095.1). Lineage (NCBI taxonomy): Eukaryota > Metazoa > Nematoda > Chromadorea > Chromadorida > Chromadoridae > Ptycholaimellus > Ptycholaimellus sp. GST1_10. Next base: position 402 of record JASANA010011971.1, on the reverse strand, counting down.
ATCGAACCCCGGCCGTGTGGGTGAAAGCCACAAATCCTAACCACTAGACCACATGGGATTTGATATCCCCGTTTAATTTCTAAAATAAATTCTAGTGGTTTTTGCGATGGCAGTATTCGTATTCAGCGGTACATTCAATTCAATTATTTAGTTATTTTTCACAGCCCCAGACTGACAAATTGATTGACAAACTGATTCTCCTAAACGACAAGGGCAACGATTCTTTAGGATTCGACGCTCAAACTTGCACAAGAAAGCGTAAAAAGTGAATTACGCAACAGACAATCAAGTTTGACATCGTTTGACCATATGTAAGTAAGTTTGTTTCTTTGCCGTTGTCAATGTTTTCTCAACACATTCTCAAGCATCAAGAAGATTCCCTAACCCGATGAATAGAATCAC
>JASANA010011970.1:0-66620 GCA_030248095.1 Ptycholaimellus sp. GST1_10 | reverse complement strand
TTAAATGCTTCGGGGGCCAGTTCCACCCCTCCAGATATTCTTAAAATTTAATTACCTTTAAGCAAAAAAAAAGTTTGTCCAAAAATGCATTGAGAATTCGCCATTTCTTCAACATTGCCCGATTTTTCAAACTTTCTACCCGGGAGAGCAGTGTTTCAAATGCTCCGGGACCAATTCCACCGGTCCAGATCTTCCTAAAATGTTATTACCTTTTCAGCAAAAAAAATGTTTGTCCAAATCCGTTGAGAATTCGCCATTTCTCAACATACCCCATTTTTCAAACTTTCTACCCCAAGAAGTTAATGTTTCAAATGCTCCGGGATTCCGTTCCACCCTCCAAAGTATTTTCCTAAAATAGCATTACCTTTCAGGAAAAAAAAAGTTTGTCCAGAATGCATTTTTGAGAATTCGCCCGTGGACAGCATTTCCAGATACCTATACATATATATATATATACACATAAGGGACAAAAGTTTAGTAACCTCTATAGACCACGGAGCACACCCTTGGGGCCGCTCCGCGGTAAAAAGTTAAAATTATAAAAGTTAAAAATAAATATTTTTTAAATACTTAGAAAACCCTGTTCCATTCCAGCCCCTATGTCCCCTACTGCTTTTTTATGCCTCAGCAAGACGATAGATGCAACAGAAGTTGGAGGATGGGCCTTAGAAAAAGCTTTCTGCAGGAAAGGGGACATCTCATGGAGAAGAGCTGTCGCTGTTAGTACAGAGAACTGCAGCTGTTCCGGCACGGCCCCTGAACTCTGCCTGCCTCCTTGGCCAGAGTTCTAAGCCATTTCCTCTTTATGATTACCATCTTTGCCTTTGTCTCCTGTTTCTCTTCCGTTGACCCACTTGTTCTCTGTTGACGCTCTCAGACAACATGGGCAGTACAGACAGCTTCAGTCAGTTGCACAAAGGCCTTCTACTCTTTAGGTCTCCCCACTTTCTGCCTGCATCCCAATAAAGACCCCTGCACTCCGGCAAAAGGCCACCAAGGCAGGCTTCCCTGAGCTTGGTTTTGATTGAGCGGTGGAGATTGAGGCGGGAGTAGGCAGCAAAAAAGATTATCAGAGGGCAGGTATAGGGGCTTGTTCAGAGAGGGTGGGCGGAGGGGGCGATGACAGATAAATACAGAGCTTTTGGAGCGGGGCTGCAGACAGAGGCCGGGGCATAATGGGCAGGGGGAAGCAAAAAGGCAGCGAGGGGGCAGGACGACGGTTGTCATGTTTAGGCCGGAGTGGAGTGGGGGTTGAGGGCAGGAAAGGGCATAGGGGGAGGGTTGGCGTGTTGGAGGAAGGAAGTGGGGAGGGCGAAGTGGCCTTCAGGCTCGGAGGGGCGGTGATGGATGAGGCTGGGCGGGGGGCGACGGTGCCTTGGCTCTCTGGGGACCAGCCCCCTCCCTGCCCACCTCTGCCAACCGGTGGAAGACAATTAACGCACAGAGCCCCCTGCCGGAGTGCAGGCAAGGCCTATGTGTGGAGCGCCTTGGCCAGAGCGCGGGGCTCATCTTGATAGGCGGCGCGGCCTTCGCAAAAAAAGGCGGAGGCTGGCGTGAAGGACGCGGGCAGGTTAGGCAAATCCGCGCTGCATAATCGGGGGCCTTCTCCTGGAGTTGTTTGGGGCACACATTGGCGGAGTGGACGGCGTAAAGGGGGCGGAGCAATTATCTTGTCCGGGGAGCGGTGGGGGGATTCAAATGACTCTCGGTCGGTTGGGGCAGGGCACTTGGGGCGCCTCCCTTTAGGGCCAGGTGTAGAGGGGGGAATGATAGGCTGGGGTTTGTGTCGAAGAAGGTCGGGGAGGCACTGAGCAGCCCTAAAGATCAGCAGGTTCATTGAGGACTGGGGGTGATGAGTACGGAGGGGCCGTCCGCCCCCTTTCCGAGTGGGTAGAGATGGGCGGTGGAGAGAGAGTTAACGGAGAGATGGAGAGAGGAATGGGATTAGTGGCGCTGATGATATGGGGATGATTCACGGAAGACTGAGCCAAGGGTGGAGGGGGGAGGGGAGTGTCTAGGTGGAGGTTGCGCGCGCGCAAGGGCTGGCGTCTGGGCTGGACTGGTTTGGGCAGCAAAGACACGGCGGCCCGCCAATGGATCTCCAGAGCGCTCCTGCCCTGCCCTGCACAGGAGGGGAGGGGAGATTTTACAGCAGCCAGCCTCCCTTCCTGCTCTCTCTCCTGTCGCCAATCGCGCCGGCCCTATTAGAAGTCGCAAAGGGCTGGCCGTAAATCTTCGCCCACCCCTGAATTCGCCTGGCCCTCTTGTTGGCCTGTGCCAGTACATAGAAGAGGGAGTAATTGCTGGTGTCTTTGGCTTTGGGCGGTGGGGGCCTGTTCATCCCGGCTTGCTCTGGTCCTGGTCTGGTCCTGGGCTCCGGTTTGGAGTCCTAGGGGGGTGAGTAGGTGGAGGGAAAAGGAGGCAGGAAGAGCGCTTGGCTGGGGTGGGTGGTAGGGGCAAATTTTAATCAGCCAGCCTTCCCCCAGCTCAGGGGCGCGGAGTCCAATCTGTCCCCAGCACTAGGAGGAGGGGAGGCCTCCCCTAGCCCTGGTGTCAGCACCACCTCCCAGAGAGAGAGCCCCCCTGACCCCCTTTCCCCTTGCTTTCGCTCTAATTAGCCATCAATATAGATAGAGTGACTCCCCTCTCGTCGGGAGCGAGAACTTGAAGCCCACTGACTCCCCCACTGACAGCCATTCACTCCCGGCTTTAAGAGCTCATACAGAGGCCTCTTGTTCCGCCGCCTCTCATGAGAGAGGGGCAGGCTTGGCAGAGAGAGAGAGGGGGAGGGTACTGCTCTGATTGAAGGGGTCAGGAAGGGGGCTGTCCCCTGGGAGCTATTGCCGCGGGGTCTTGTGGGGGGATAGGTGGATGGAGGTATAGGGGGCGTGGAGAGTTCGTTGACTCCTTTGATGAGGCGACGCTCTGTTCACCATGGAAGCAGCCTGCTGCTCTCTCCCCCAACCCACCCGAGCAAGCCCAGCCATCCAGTTCCCCTTTGCCTATTCCAATCCCTGCTCTCTCTGCTCCACTACTGCTCCGCCTATATAGCCGGGCTGGCAGAGCCGCGTGTGTCCTGCTGGCCTAAGGTTTGGCGGTCCCCTCTTTGCCTATAGGCCATGCATTCCTCCTGCCCCCTGCTCTCATCGCAATTCACAAGCCACTCGAATGCATAAAAAATGTCCCTCCGCCCTTTGGCTCCCTTCGGGCAGTTGCCATTCCGCCGGCCTAAGCCGCCCCCGCCTTTTCCAATGGAGCAATCAACTGCTTGTTTCTTTCCCCTCCTGCCCCCTTCATATCTGCCTTTGCTCGCGAACATTTCCGACTTTTCGATTTGGCTTCTGTGGTTCTCTTGTTCCCAATTTATTTCTTTGACAATTTGCATCCATCATCAATTACAATTTGTGCTGGTGTGCTGTGTATAGGAGGGCAGTGTTATCTGCCCCAGGGTGAGGGGAGAGGTGGGCTGACGAATCGTCGTATCGGATGTCTTAGCAGCAAGCGGTCAGATATTCGATCGAAGGTTCGATAGCCCGCTCTCCGCAGCTTCAGTTCCCCCTTCCTTCAGCAGCTGATGAAGCGGCGACCTGCTGAGGCGAATACCAGCCTGAAAGACCAACGCTTATTGGCGCGCTGTTCTTGCTTTTCATGCTGATTGCTTTATGGTTCTATGTCCTTCCACCACAGGGCTCCAATGTAAACTTATCAAAGGATAGATGAAAATACTTTGAGTACGCCACTAAGCTTGCCGCAGTTTCAGAAAATTAGCTCTTTTTGAAAGGATTTCTGCATATCTCAATATCATTAACAGATCGATTTTTTAAAAAAACTTTTTTATAACTCATAAAACTTTTTATAACTCATAAAACAGCAGTTGTCAGTGGAAGAGTATTTTAAATATAATATCGACATTTTGAACAGTCTCTACGAAATAATTAATATGTGAATAGACTCATTAACGAATTGAAATTCATCGATATGAATATTTGATTGGCTAGAAGAAGAAGTCAAGTTTTCATGCCAAGCCCCAACCGATAGATGAAGGAGGAGAAAAGAGAGCCGATGATGGGCCCGATCCAGAAGACGTAGTGACACTCCAAAGCTCGGTGATCTCCTTCAATCCACCTCTTCAATTCCCTTTCATCGCCAAAACTCTGCCCATCCCTCAGCTTCTCCCCAAAAGGCCCCTGTCCTCCTTTTCTGCCACCAAATCCAATCTCGTCAAACCTTGGACAGCGGCCACGGCCACCGCCGTTGCCAAGCTCCTCAGTGGGTTCCAGGAGGCCGTGGAGTGGAGGAGGGAGACGAGGCTGGCGACGCCCACCGCCGCCGGCACCCCCACAAACGCTCGCTCCACCTCCAACCCAGTACCTTGGTTGGGATCCTCCTGGAGGGTAGGGGAGGGGTTAGACCTGGCCTCGCTGCTGGCGCCCTTCCCGCTCCTCCACGGGCCCCAGACAGGCTAGGTAGACGAGGACGAGGAGGGCGGAGGAGACCGTCTGACCCACTGCGATCCTCAATTACCCCATAAATGGTGCTCCGTTGTAGGATTGGATGCCTTTGGAAAGTTCTGGTGTTTTAGAGTCTTTTTTAGAGATCGTGTCGAAATGGCTGGTGTCAATGATGGTGGATGATTGAAAGTAAAAATATGTTGTGCTCAGCTTGTTACGTCTTGAAACATAAGTGGACAATATTCTCTTCTCCGTCTTAGTTTCCCATTCTACTTCCGGCCGTTCTTCTTTCGCTATGGGGCCAGAGGAAGTCGGCTGCCTCTTATCAGTGCTCGTTTGTTCCAGACTTTGGAACGAGCCCATTAGATGAGAAAATAGAAGCCGACCGCTCTGGTCTGACATGACTTATGATCCAGTTCAGTTTATGGAGCTGATCCCAAAGGAAGCATTTGCAGCAATGTTTGACAAAAAGTAAAGAATGAAAAGACCTGTATGCATTGAGAATCCAATGCTCCGAAGCCACAGCCGTTGGGATTCGCGGCTGTACTATGGACTCGTCTATACTGATCACCTGCAACATTCCACATCCTGTCCTGCCTTAAGTAAAATCTGAATGACGGAGACTCACTAGATGCAAGGTCGAACTATCAATGCAAAACCATATTTTGACTATTTTGACAATTTCGTTCATGCAATATTTTGCGATTGAATTAACAGCATTTGTCCATATATGACATAAATGCATAGTTATCATTTATTTTTAATTTTCCGTGTACTAAGAGGCTAGAGCTTAGGCCTTACGCAATCAAGCAAGGGATTTCGCTGAAAACCCTTTTCTTGGTCTTCAGAGGAGATAGAAAAAAGAACAGCGCAAAGCAATCGCCAACTAGGAAGAGGAGGACGGCGAGGAAAGCAGCGATAAGCTGAGCGATGAGGTTGAGCAGACATAACAGCGGCGACTCGTTGCCCGAGAACAGACAGCCCAGCGTTATTGCTGGGTTCAGCTGGATCCTGCAAACTCTTCTCTTCCTCAAACTCTCACCCTCCTTCTTATGCGCGAAGCCTTGGCATCTGCAGTCCAATTTTCTGTAAAAATTATGGAATTTTGGCTTGCCAGGAAATTCCCGCAACTTGCAAAAACGTATCCTTCTTCTGGAAAGACTTAGGCTTACTTCTTTTCTTGGACCAAGCGTTATAGTTATTAACCTTTAGGCTTACAATTACCTCCGTAGGCTCAGATAGAGCTGGTACAGCGACATTGACAGACTCTCAATAAGGCTAGATTTGGCAAATGTGGGAGGAAATCATGGAGGGTTGCTGGCAGGCTACCTACCGGACATCGGCGAAGGAGAGGAGGAAGGCTGCCACTAGAGCCATCTCCAAGCCGGTGAGCAGAGGGATGGAGACGTGGGGCGGGAAAGCAGAGTAGCGTAAACGAGCCTCCACCAGCACGGTCACCGAGGTGCCCAGGAACACTGCCAGAGCCTCCGCTGCTACGGAGCGGCACAGGCCGCACCAGCTCCAGCCATCAGCTCGGCCGACAACCGCTGCTGCCTCGCCCTCCTGTGCAGGGGTGTTCCTTGTTGATGGATGGGGAATGGGCTAGGAGAGATGGGGAGGAGGGAGCAATTCAGCGTCCTATGTAAGACATTGAAATTAGTCTTTATAGGCTGTGGACCTGAAACTAGGAAAAGGTTATAAAGTATAAGGAGAAAATTGTAGCCAGTAAAGTTTACTTGTATCCTGATAGTTGCAATTTTAGCGCACATGAATAATTGAATAATGCGCAATTTTAGCGTGCTTCGTTTTTAAAAATAGATTGACCGAAAAGAGATTGAAAATTAAAAAATACTCATGTTGCATACGTTCCGAAAAAATGAAAATTGCATATTAAATCCTGCTTTGTTTCGAAATGCTTTTGTTCAATAATTTTTGCTCAATATCTTATTTACAATTATGAAATTTTTTAAAAAATTTTGGTCATGCAAATTAAACGTTGGCATCAAAAATTACATTTAAATATTACGAACACTAGCAATCTCACAAAAGGCCGTAGCTTATGTAGGGCTAGAGCTTTTTCGCTGCGCTATTATTCTACAGAGCGCTCTAAAACCCCCAAAAAGGGGAGCCAGCTCACAAAGCCATTTGAAAAACTTTTCTTTGCACTAAACTTCTATGGCATAAAAGTGCAATGCGCAGCTTGAATGGAAGCTCAGACACACAGCCCGGCATTAAAAGAACCATTGGTGAGGCATCAAGGTGTGCCAGGGCGGGTGTGGGCGTGGGAGGTGGCAGACTGGTGGATTCTTTGTTGCGAAGGATGCCGCGTAAACTCCCGTTGGCCTCCGAGTAGCTGCTAAGACGCTGAGAAGGCTGCTGGCCTTGCCTGTGCGGGCAGTCTGCAACTGCTCACCTTTATCTACATTTATTACTTCGATTTATCGTCTTGCTGATTAACTTATCGAGCAATTTTTAGTCCAGGAAAAACAATCTCGCAGTAAGCTTTTTTGCTCGCAGCGCTAATGAGCGAAACATGTTTCAAGGCGATAAGGCAGAGAGAAATCGTGGCTCTCAACCGATCAAACTGCAGCACAGCAAACTAGCAAACTATAGCGTCTGCCGCAAGCTCTCAGCGCCATAGCATTTGCCTTCTCTACCATTTGCGCCAAGCTTTAGCAGGAAAAAAGGGAGAATATGAAGCGGATTAACATCGCTGACGTCGCTGTGCGGAAGCGTAAAGCTGCTCAGCCGTAAGCGAGTCGGCTGCATTGGCGTAGCCGCTCCCCTCCGTCACCTGACCGTTGCCCAGCGTCGTTGTCCCTGCAACCTCAGCCCACACTCAGCCCTACACCCTGCCTCGCTCGTCGGCAAAACACTTCAGCTTTTTGGGCCCAGCAGAAATAGCAAACTTAGCTTCTTGCTCAGTTTGCTATTTCTATTGGGCCCAAAAAGCTGAAGGTTGGCAGGAAAAGGTGCCAGTGTTTCCAGCCGACTGCATCTACAAAGCCCAGCCTGAAACACTGCCAGCAAAAAAGAGTGCTTCCCTAAGAGTGCTTCGGCACATGCAGAAAAAGCCAGCAGCACACAGCCCACCCCTGGCCACAAACACTTTCGCATAAAACACAGCCTCAGGAGGGCGAGATGCTAGAGCAAACCCAAACACCCAAATCCTCACCAACCCTGTGCGGAGAGGTTGGTGTACTCGGTGCCCAAAGAATCCAGGAAGGAGGCCGTCATGGCTGGGCTGCTGCCCTCCGCCGCCTTGCTCCGCCCCTTCTCGTCCACCACCAGACGGATGCCGCTCCTGCACCGCGCCATGCCAATGTGCGCGCCACAAATGTGGGATTTATCGAGGAGGGCAGGGGGGTGGGAGCCTGGCCACAAACGCGACAATCAGCGGGACGGAAGTTGGGGGGCCCCCGTGCGCCGCAAGTGGCCGAGGGCTTACTTTGCATTGAGTCTGCACGCCCACGCGCCTAGCAGACACTTCCCGCCTCAATCGAAGCCTACTTGGGGTGGGGGGGCAGAAGCCGCCTTTTGGGAGGGTGCCAGGCGGCCTGAGGATTGGGGACTGATAAGTGAGGGTTCAGCCTCTAAGCTGCTTAGCGGATGCTGGGAAGGATTTACAGTCGCTTTGAGAGGTTTGCTGAATTCTAAGGACTTGAGGATTCTGCTACTAGAGGAAGAAGCATCTGAGGAGGAGAGGCAATGGGGGAAGCAGGACTAATGACTGGCCAGAGAGAGTAGCGGATGCCTCGGGGCGCATAAACAGCGGACACTGGTCACACTGGTTTTCCGGGATGGCTCCAATTACAGGATGTTGTCCGCACACTGACCGCCTCGACCTCCGGCCAGCTGCCTTCAGGCCCCAGGCCCCACCAGATAAGGCCTCCAGCAGAGAGTGCCCCAGATTTCCCTTCTCCAGCTCCTCAAAGCCCCACCATCCCCGGATGCTTCCCACTTTTTGAAAGGGGGTGAGGGAGGGGGCTGGTGGGGAAGAGTGGGAAGGGGCTGGGGGAGCGAAGGAGGCACTGGCAATAGGCGGTCGGGGAGTTGGGGCCAGCAGGGCAGCAAGACAGCCAGAGGGGGCGTCTGCACAAATTGTCCCCTCCCCCACAGCCCCTCTTCCCCAAGGCATGCGGGGGTGCGGACCTTGATTGATTCGAGCGTCCCCCTCTCCTTCTGCCCCCCTATGCCTTCCCCGAAAAGCCGCAAAGAGGGGGCGCCCCATCCAAGAGCGCTTTAGGCCAGCCCTCTCTCTCCTTCGGCCTGCTGATGTATGGCCTAGCTGTGGGCCCTCCACACAGCCTACAAGTGTCAGGCATTAGGACACACGGGGCTGGGGCGGGGGGCTTTTGGCACGCTAGCTCTGCCGCCACAATGCCTCCCAGTCATTTTTATCCCCCCTGCCTGAATCCAACTCAGCCAAAAGAGCTGTCTGAAAAGACGGCGGATAAATGCGCCCTAACTGATTCACAAGTGAAGCATTCAAGGGGCTGGCAGCGATTGCATTTGGCGCAGTGATGCTGGTGCTGGCTTTTGGCCTTCTGGGGCTGGGAGAAGGCTCCTATTACGGCGCTGGCGGCCAATTTGGACAGCAGGCGGGACAAAGAGAGGGATATGGAGTGAAAGAAAAGGGGACTGGCGGCTTCAGCCTGAACATCGGTCCCTTTGCTTTGTCTTCGGCGAAAAAGGCCGACGATATTCGTTGGTCCACCTTTTATGAGGGGTTCAAGGCCTGAGACTGATTTTAAACTGAACCGGATTCATTTCTGCTTTTACTCATTTTTGTCAAGTTTCAGGAAATAGTATGGTCATTAACCAAAATTAAGTATGCCAATATTCCCACTACCGTTTCTTCTTTATAAATGGTTGATTTGGATTTATCGCTTTGCTATTCTGGCCAGAGCAAGTGCTATGATGCTGTTCTAATGTGTGATTTACCACGAGGAGACTGTGAACAGCGAGCTATATATATCTGGTACCATCGGCAAGCCTAAATTGAGTCTCTTTTCTCCCAAAAATTCGATTAGCCCGAGTGTAAAGTCAAAGAAATATACCTACTACTAGTGGAATCTGCTTCTAAGACAATTGCATTTTGATTTAGCGCGCAGTCCAGTTGCTCTTTCCATTGCGCGCTAAACCAAAATGCAGGTGGCTCAGCAGATTCCACTAGTAGTAGGTATATTTCTTTGACTTTACACTCGGGCTAATCGAATTTTTGGGAGAAAAGAGACTCAATTTAGGCTTGCCGATGGTACCAGATATTTCTTCCACTTTTAAGATAAAAAACAAAACAGTTGGTTCAAAAAAAATTTCTACTTTCGATATATTATTTAAAGTATATATATATAAAAAGGGAAAAATTTTTGCAATGGAGAGGATTCGAACCAGCCCTCACCAATTTTCGGACAAACCACCAACCCACTTGACCACTCAGCCTCATAACTCAGATACTCTAATGAGTTGTAACTGTACATCTAATTCCTTCGCCTGGCCGACTATCCCTTTACTATTGGCCAAATGAATACCTACTATCGTCCATTGAATAGATGCGGAGGAGGAGAAGGAGAAGGAGAAGGAGTTCGGACAAATGGTTTTGAGCGATTTTCTATTGATTACTGCAATATTTTGGCGATTTCTCGCGAGTTTAGGACAATTCGATGATGCTCTTTCTAATGCAAAAAGAATCAGAACGATTGGATTCTTCTGTGAGGAGCAGGAGCCTTATCAATTTTAAGATCTAGCAATAACCCCGAAAACATACACTTGGGTCGAAAAGAGGGGCTGGGCGCTGACGGTCGCTTTGCTCCCTCGCGCCAGCCCAATATTGAGCAATCACTTTATATACCTGCACATTATAAAATGATATTCAAAACTCCCCTGTGTAATAATAGGTAATTATTTAAAATTGTAACATCAGGTCATTTGGTAACTGGGTCAATTGATTGTAACGACCAATATTTTGCATTCCATTGGTGAACAATCATAGTTTTTCTGGTTTCTGACCCTTAGTAAGTTATATTTAAAAGAAATATCAGGCACTTGAGTGGGTATCAATGCAGCTGAAATTGTAATATTTGATGCCAGGCCACATTCTGGACTATAGCTATTCACACGGGTGTTTATTTTCAAAATGGACTTCACAGCTGTCAAGATCTATTCCTTTGCATTTTTTTAAGCCCAAGAACTCCTCTCTAGCTGCTTCTTGTGATTTACAGCAGCCGTTAACAAAAGGCAACTTTTGACCCCTGTGTTATAACTTTTGGAGTTTCGCATTTTAGCCCCCGTCCCCATGTTAAAGAGCGATCGCTCCATTTAAATACACCTCCATGCTGTGAAATACCTGTGATCATCTACCTTTGTTACCCTACTCTAGATCACACATTGGAAAAATGGTAGATAACACCATCGAGACTACATTGACACACTATATAATGGAGTGGGCAGGAAGGGGTTAAAGAAAGGGGGGCACGGATGACGGTTGAAAAAAAATTTGAAAGTTGCTTTTTATAAACTGCTTGTTCTTGGTCAATTTAAGGCCATTTCCAGTGCTCTTTTTTTTAAAAAATGCCGAAGAGCCTAAAACGTTCAGAAATTATTTTCGTTTTGTGCAAAAACAGCTAGAAAATTTACAGTGATGGGCGAAAGGCTCCAGCATTAATTTGGCCCTACTCAAAAACTAATGTTTCACTAAATTAAAGTTTAATATACATGCTACAGCTCAGAAAGCACTAGAAATGCTTAGTTTAATAAAAACGGATCAAATAACAATGTGTAATAGCAACAAAACCCAATTACTCACATAATCGATGTTTCGTTTGTTAATAACTTTAATAACTTTTAACATTGTAGACAAGGGCTGCAACCGTCATCAAGACCAAATGTAGGCAAAATGGGTTCCTGCCCAGTCTATAATATGCAAGCTCACTCGATGATACATTCGATGATAACACCTTAGAGCAGAATCATGATGTTAAAATGACACAATGGAAGAGCAGGGATACCATTTGCCAGACAATTGCTATCCATCCAGCGGCGGTTCTGGCTTCCAGCTGCAGCTGTCCGACTTCCACTTTCAGCTCGGCTCCAATCGCGGTCTTCACTTCTCCACACGCCCCAAGTATCAGGTTATGCTGACAAATACTCTCTGTACAAAGGCATATGCAGCGAGGGTTGCAGACTGAGAACAGCAGGGCTATGAGACTCAGTTGTCCAGGCGGTCAGGTGCTGGTAGATGACGGACATGTTTTAGGTAGTTGTTTTGGTTGAAATTATTGAAAAGCTAAAGCATTCCATCACATTTGCTCCCTGCACCAATGGAGCATAGTGAAATGCAAATTATGTTTTGATGATGAGCAATTGAGGCCAACAATTCCTGGTAGTCTGCACATGTCCTTCGCCAAGCACATGTCATTGGTCTCATCGACTCGACTCAATCAGCTGTGCTAGTATAAATCCATTTTGGATTTAAAAAGCTATAATATGGTTGCCAAACTGTCGGTTTCAGCGATATCAATCAGTCATTGAAGAGTCATTCGCTGGTCTTCAGTGACACGCAAGGAATGTGAAACATTTCAGGGCTGGGTGCACTGCCAGCTGAGCTACACAAGCTAAAGTTTGACAAAAGCATAAAAATATCTTTTCGACCTGATCTCCTGCCAGGACACCTTTGGTTGGAATCCACCCGTGCAACTATTCGATGCCGCAAGCACGATCAGGTGCTGATTCCGCTAAATGGTTATGTAGCTGAATTAAAATTATGCAATTTATACGATTGAGTTTAGCTGCTTCATCAACGGATGCTAAAATCAATCAAAGAAATTAGGAGCTTTAGGTACTAGCCTATAACGGCAAGAATATCGCAAGGATACAAGCCAAAAACTGCTTAGAAGACGGCTGTGAGATGGTTGATTTAGAAAGCGGCGATGAAGTTTTCCCAACGGATGACGACTTTCGTTGTGGACGTTTTTTCTTATTTATTTTTTTGAGGAATCAACTTTGTTTTGGAATGTTGCTTGCAGAACCCTGCAGCAGAGAAGGCCAGGAAGATACAAAGCCGTTTGATTCTGTGGAAATAAAATGTGATCCCGGATACTTCTGCGACAAAAAAGAGGAGAAATACAAACGGTTGGTTCGCTGTTCGTTTTAAGAATTTGTACTAAAGGGTGTAAGTTTTGAGAAAGTGTAAGCGAACCTGTGCAAAGAATGGGACGTGGATCGGTTCGGTGGAGTGTCAGTATGGAAGCTAAACGTGACTATTAATCGCAGAAACAGAAATTGTTGTAGGCTGCATCCAGCGCTGGAAGACAAATTTTGCTGATAATTGGGCTGGCGCGAGTGGAGCTTTAACGGAGTGTCAGTGCGCAGCTCCTCTTTTTGACTCAGGTGTACATTTGTGCTAGATATTAAATTTGATGAGACTTTAGTGCTTCACGAAAACGTCCAATCTTACTGATTCTTTTTGCATTGGAAATAACATCATCAAACTGAACAGACCTCGCGATAACTTGACAGAAAATTGGACCATCATAAAGACAATCAATGAAATTGATGTGTCCGACCTCCTACGCCTTATTTTTTGGCCATCTGATCAATGGACAATGCTCATTGGTACCATGAACGCACTGGAAAGAGCCACTGAGCTACGAGCAAAAACAAGGTGCAATTTTCTTTGAAGCAGATTCCAATAGTAGTATTTGCATTTCTTTGACTTTGAGCTCGGGGAAATCGAATTTTTGCGCGGCCGAAGGCCGCCTGCCGCGGAGGGCAGGGCAGTCAGAGCTCCGTAGGCCGGAGGGCATGGGTGCGGAGGCCCCGGAGCGTAGCCTAGCATGCGAAGCATGCTAGGCGAAGCGTAGGGGCCGTAGCACCCGTGCCCGGAGGCCGGAGGAGCTCTGGCGCCCTGCCCGAAGCGGCGGGCGGCCAAGGCCAGCTTAAGCAGTTACCCCATTTTTGCGTCCGTCTGTCCGCATATATATATATATATATATATATATATATATATATATATATATATATATGTGGTTCCGGGGCCCGTACTCCGCGGTTTTTCAACGAAATTGGCTAATTTTTTGCATGAAGGTCCGCCTAGGTGGTATCTCCAGGCCATTTTGTGCGCTTGACGTAATTTTGCGTTTTTCGCCCAAAACCCATAATTTTGATGTTTCAAAGTTCCAAAAATCATAAATCGCTATGTTTTCAATGAAATCAGCTAATTTTTGGCAGGTACATCCGTCAAAGTAATATCTTGAAGCTGGCAAAAGGAAATTTCGAAATATTTTTTATTTATTGATTTATAGTCAAAAACCCAAAATATTGATGTTTCAAAAATTTGAACATGCATAAGTCCATGGTTTTTCGATGAAACTAGCTGATTTTTGGTATGTACATCCGCGAAAATAATATCTTAAAGCTGGCAAAAGGAATTTTGGAAATTTTTAGTATTTCTTGATTTATAGTCAAAAACCCAAAATCTTGATGTTTCAAAAATTGGGACATGCATAATTCATATTTTTTCATTGAAATCTGATGAATTTTGGCATTTTCATCTAGGTGGTGTCTTGAGGTGAGGCCGCGCATCTTGGCAACCGCCGAGAATACCTTGTTGGAGAAAGGAAATTCCACTTTGGCTTGCCGATAGTGCAATACATTAGGTATTAGTTGAAAAAATATTTCAGGCAACATTAACCTTAATCGCACGAACATCATAATGTCATATTAAAGAGATTTTAACCGTGCTGTAAATATTTGAGAATAAATGTTGGTAAATGTTAATGCGAACCGCTCAAGAACCGAATGCGTGTAAATCAATTTCAAAACTCTCATGAGCGTAAATCATTTTTGCGCGGCCGAAGGCCGCCTGCCGCGGAGGGCAGGGTAGCCAGAGCTCCGGAGGCCGTAGGGCATGGGTGCGGAGGCCCCGGAGCGTAGCCTAGCATGCGAAGCATGCTAGGCGAAGCGTAGGGGCCGTAGCACCCGTGCCCGGAGGCCGGAGGAGCTCTGGCGCCCTGCCCGAAGCGGCGGGCGGCCAAGGCCAGCTTAACCAGTTACCTCATTTTTGTGTCCGTCTTTCCGCATATATATATATATATATGTCATTCCGGGGCCCGGCCTCCGCGGTTTTTCAACCAAATTGGCTGATTTTTTGCATGAAGGTCCGCCTGGGTGGTATCTCCAGGCCATTTTTTGCGCTTGACGTAATTTTTCGATTTTTGCCCAAAACTCAATTTTTTGATGTTTCAAAGTACGAAAATTCATAAATCACTGGTTTTTCTACGAAATTGGCTGATTTTTGGCAGGTACGTCCGTCGAGGTGCTATCTTGAAGCTGGCAAAAGGAATTTCCGAAAGATTTGTTATTTCTCAGTTTATGACCAAAAACCTAAATTCTTGATGTTTCAAAAATTTGAACATTCCTAAATCGATGGTTTTTCAATGAAATCAGTTGAATTTTGGCATGTACGTCTCTAATGGTGATATATTGAAGTTGATAATAGAATTTTTCGACACATTTATTATTTCTTGATTTATAGTCAAAAACCTAAAATCTTGATGTTTCAAAAATTCGAACATCCATAAATTAATGGTTTTTAATAAACTCAGCTTAGATTTGGCAGATACGTTTGCTGCGGCAGTATCTTAAAGCAGTTAAAAGGAATTGCTTAGCTTATTATCTGGAACAAAGGCCGCGCATCTTGGCAACAGCCGAGAATACCTTGTTTGCGTTTTGTCAGAATATCTTCCTTTTTACGTTCCTTATATGTTGGCTTTTGCCGAGGAGTAAGAAAGCAAAAATAAAAGTCTCATTCAATGTTACCACACTGAAAAACATGAATGGATTGGCATTGGCGCACATGGAAAGAGACACTGAACTGCACGCCAAAAACAAAATGCAACTGTCCAAGCAGCAGATTCCACTAGTAGTAGATGTATTTCCTTCATTTTTTGCTCGAGGTATTTATAAAATTTGGAGAAAAGAGACCCACATTTGGCTTGCCGATGGTACCAGATATATCATTAATTAATACAACTGTCATAAACATCAAAACATTATGGAAAGGCTTAGCGATAATAGGCCTATTCATGCGTGCAAAAGACAAAAAAGCTTTTAACGCTTCTCCATAAAGATTTGGCGGTATTTTCCTGAATAAGACAGACGGACCTCAACACTTGCGAAGTAAAATGATGCAGGTAGGCATGGAAACCCGAGGGGTACTGGTCACAAAGGAAAAGAAAGATTTCAATCTACTTGGGCGAGCAAATGGGATCAGGGCAGCGCCAAATGAAAGCAATGCATCACTGAGAGCCTCATTCTCCCTTCTCTGTAAGATGGTGTGGAAGCCAGGAGACAAGGTGGTGGTGGGGCTAGCGGAGTGGGCCCCTCTGACCACCCACTGCGGCTGGGCCGAGATGACGCTCAGCAAGACGCCCACCTGTCCCAAACCCGGCATCAGCAATGAGGTAGCATGGGATAGAATGCAAGACTGCAGTGGGAGAGGTCTCTGGACTGGGCAGGTGCTGGCCTACTTGTTCCAGATGGCCAACATCAGCTACAGACTGGTCCAATATCCGCCGGGTCTGGACTGGGGTACGCCGATTCAAGATTGCGCCTGGGCTGGCGCCCTCGGTTTTCTCTCTCTTGCTATCGGAGCAAGCGGGGGTTTTAAGACCCGATTTTTGGTAGGAACACGAAAGGGGGCCGGACATAAATTTTTATGGCAGATTCTGAATCTCTCTGTAGCTCCACCAATTGGCGTTGAGAAATATGCAGAAATGGGCTCACAACAGCTCCAAATGTGAAGGGAGGTCGAAAATTTGCCAAAATTCGAGTTTCACCATGTTTAAGTTACATAATTGGCGATTTCAGCCGTATTTTCAAAAGTAATTATGGCAAGATGGGTATCGATCGGAAGCTTAGAAAAGTGCTTGCGGTTAATCTGGTCGGTCCGATTTTGAAACTTTTTTGAGCATTTTCTAGACCAAAATTTTACGGAAAATTCAAAAATGGTAGTCATTTCCCCGAATGTACACGAAAACTCATTCACACGAAAATGAGAATTTTTGACAAAAATTGAAAAAATCAGATTTTGGAAATCAACCGGTTGATGAAGATTTTTTCAATTCAAATGTTTATTCAAAACAAACCAAGGGCACAGACAGATTGAGCAGATTGCCAGCTTGCGATCGATACCCATCTTGCCTTCTTGGTGAAACTCGAATTTTAGCAAATTTTCGACATCCCTTCACGTTGGGAGCTGGGAGCCAATTGCCATAAAAAATGGGGATCAAAAAGTTTATGTCCGGCCGTTTCTTGCTCCAATTAAAAAATGCCTCTTAAAGGCGACGTTATGAATGGGACAGTGCATACGATCTCTACCGAGTACACAGTACTTCCGACCCGCTATGCCTGCCTGGACTATGCCAATCCAACTTCCTATTCGTACTCCAGCTTTCCCAACAGCCTGGCTGCTTTCGAAGGGCGGCGGGTAATTGGGAGGGAGCAGGTGATGATCTACAAGGGAGCGCAGGACATATCGCAGAACTTCTACGCCCTCCTGCGGGTCTTTGCGCCGAATATCTGGGCCATCACGCTGGCCACAATGCTGGCCCTCATTCTATTCCTATCCTTCAACAACCGGATCTTCGCCTTCTCGCCCCAAGAGCATCAGAAGAGCTACTTTAGTCACTTTGTTGGGCATTTCCCAGCCTGTTTTCAATTCAGCTTTGAAAGAGTGCCAAAAGATCTTTTGACAGAGGGCAGCCTTCTGGCAAGTGGTCGAGATGGTCACCGATCAGTACTCAGGGTCAGCCAGACATTTCTCTCAGGCTCAACTTCTTTCCTAAATATCCTATATTCCATGACCGACTAATTGCCTGGCTGCCTGAAGACAACGGCCACTTTTCGCCACCTCATGAGCCTCCTGGGCATTTTTGCCGTGTTCTTTCTGCGGCTTTACGAAAACGGCCTCCTCGCTTCACTGTTGCTGCAGTCCGAGATACAGCCTTTCAGGGACGTCAACGAACTGGCCGGTTTGCTCTTGAACAGTCAACAATTAAATAAACTCTTAAAGCATCTCATCTAACTCTCTTTTTGTTTATTTTCTACGAAAAGGAGGGTAATTTTTTGAGATTAAAAACTCAAAAAATTATCCTCCTTTTGCAGACAAGGTGTTCTCGGCTGGCGCCAAGATGCGCGGCCTCATTTCCAAGCCAAACAACGAGCATTGCCAATTGCAAATTCATTTCTTCCAAGTTTTACTTGTGATTTATGACCAGTCATTTATGAATTTTCGTACATTGAAACATCAAAAATTGAGTTTTGGGCAAAAATCGAAAAATTACGTGAAGCCCAAAAAATGGCCTGGAGATACCACCTAGGCGCACTTTCATGCAAAAAATCAGGCAATTTCGTTGAAAAACCAGTGATTTATGAATTTTCGTACTTTGAAACATCAAAAAACTGAGTTTTGGGCAAAAATCGAAAAATTACGTCAAGCCCAAATAATGGCGTGGAGATACCACCCAGGCGGACTTTCATGCCAAAAATCAGCCAATTTCGTTGAAAAACCAGTGATTTATGAATTTTCGTACTTTGAAACATCAAAAAATTGAGTTTTGGGCAAAAATCGAAAAATTACGTCAAGCCCAAATAATGGCATGGAGATACCACCCAGGCGGACTTTCATGCAAAAAATCAGCCATTTTCATTGAAAAACCAGTGATTTATGAATTTTCGTATTTTGAAACATCAAAAAATTGAGGTTTGGCCGAAAATCAAAAAATTACGTCAATCCCAAAAAATGGAGGGAGGGAGGGGTGGGGAGGGAGGGGTGGGTGGGTGGGGTGGCGGGGTGGGTGGCTGGAAGATGAAAATTTTTTTTTCAAAATTTCAATGTTTTATAGACCAGTTTTGTGTAGTTTTTTGCAAGGATTCCGAATCTGTCCTTGGTTAAGCTCTCCGACCGTCCTAGCAAACGCTATTTAAGATTTTCGATTTTTTTTGTAAGGGTCCCCCCTTACGTTCAATCAACTTTCCAACCTCAATTTCGGCATAAAGGAGGCCAAAAATCAAAATTCTGGACCCACCATGGCACCCTCCAGGGTCGATATACTATAGTGACGTTGAGACTGGAGCCCCAGATATTGCCAGTATGCCTCCCGGTCAGAACGTACGGCGGACGGCGGACGGCGGATGGCGGACGGATAACGGACGGACACTTTTTAAAAAGTTTTTTGGCCATAACTTGCCCAATTCTCAACCAAATTTGGCAAACTTTTTTTTTGATTAAAGCTCTGTGTTTGCTGCGTCCATTGAGCCTACTCGCAGCTTTGTAAGTTGCCCATGGAATATTTGGCAGTGAATCATATTTTCAAAATCCGTAATAGGGTTGGTCCTTGGCTAAGAGGGGACCGTGCTTCCGCTCCGCTCGCACGGCCCCAATATGCGGACAGACGGACACAAAAATGGGGTAACTGCTTAAGCTGGCCTTGGCCGCCCGCCGCTTCGGGCAGGGCGCCAGAGCTCCTCCGGCCTCCGGGCACGGGTGCTACGGCCCCTACGCTTCGCCTAGCATGCTTCGCATGCTAGGCTACGCTCCTGGGCCTCCGCACCCATGCCCTCCGGCCTACGGAGCTCTGACTGCCCTGCCCTCCGCGGCAGGCGGCCGTCGGCCGCGCAAAAATAAGCAAATGAATTGGGCGAAGAGGTCTGCAGTGAAAGTAGCTGCTGGGGATGCCAAGTACATGGTGGAGGCGACCACGGCACCGGAGACGGCGCTCCTCGACCCAGGCTCCGTCTACCTGCACAAGATGCAGGCTGCTATCCAGCACAATCCCTACATTCCTGCCGAGAGCATTGAAGCTGGACTGGAACGAGTTCGAGAGGAGCCTGCTGGTGCTGACTCGATTTCTATTCGTGAAAGGAAGAGGCAAGAGAGGGGATTGGCAGGAAAGCTGGGCTTCACAGCTGTGCGTGCATCGGTTCGAGAGGCCCTGGCAGTGGACTGCCAGCTGCGCTATCACATCGACACGGTCCTGCCCGTCTACTTCCTCGGCTTCCCCCTCTCCAAGAACGAAAGCCGCCTCAAATCAGCCCTCAACCATGCCATCAACTCCGCCACCACTCATAACGACTTCCTCAGGTTGCGCCTCCCCTAACAATTTCCCTTTCAGTCACATGAGCTTGGTTTAAACTTCTCAGCCGGAAATACTACGGCATCAACAAGGCCAGGGACTGCGTACGCCCGAAAGCCCAGCTGGTGGTGGCCAATCTCTATGGGCCGCTCATCTGTTTCATCCTCCTTGTCTCACTCTCAATCCTCATCTTCGCACTGGAGCTTCTAACTCGTCGCAAGCCCAGCCCAGCAACAGTGGTAAGTGCTAGCCTGCCATTTATGCTTTGCCGAGAAGTCGGGAGACGAAGAGAAGTGACAGGTCAACATTGGGCCAATGGAGGAAGGGCGGAGTTCAGATTCGCCCGGCACGGAGGCAGAGAATATTGGGAAACACAGAAACGCCCAGAATGCCAAGCGCCGTCTTCTTTTTTAAACGGCGATGAACACCAATGCACCAAAAGTCTTCACAGCTCATTTGGCCATAGAAAAATGGACTGAATTTCCGTAATATTGTGATACAATAGAGTTGCTGCAACTTGGAATTGGTCTGCACATCTGCCACTACTACTGCACTATAATCATTGAACGAAGGGAAAAGACAACGCATGTAAATTTGAAAGCAATAGAACTATACTGCCGCCAATGCAAGCATCCTTGGTTACAAAGAGAGGTATTTAAATTAAATTGTCCATGAAATCAAACTTTACCGCTACCCTATCTTTTAAAACATTAACATCAACCTTGCCCTGATAAATTTTCTAGTATTGGGCTGGCGCGAGGGAGCGGAGCGAACCGTCAGCGCCCAGCCCATCTTTTCGACCTAGGTGTACGTTTTCGGGGTTATTGCTAGATCATAATTTTCATCACAGCTCTAGCTCGTCACAGGGAGCTTCAATCTTTCTAATTCTTTTTGCCCTGGAAAGAGCAAGAGGGGCTGGGCGGGGTTCGTGTAAGTTACATAACATAATGTTCTATTACATATTATAACGTAGTGCACTACATAACATAACTTAGTGCACTACATAACATAATTTACTAAAATTTGTTGCATACCTGACTCGAGATTGTCTACCACATAACAGTACTTAGTCAAAAAATTCAGTTAAGTTATGTAGAAGACATATTTGAATTTTTTACTCAAAACAATGATTTTGCATGGAATTTTTGCAATTTCTACTCCAAATGTTGCTGTTACATCCTCATATTGTGTCCTGACACCAATTTTCCATTCATAATAATAGTATTTTTAATTTAATATAATAGAAAAACATGAAATGTTTAGCACTAAGGGCAGTGGAGGCATATTTGCAGGTCTGTACCCCATGCATTTTGGTTTCCATTGATTTTTGCATTTTTTTATTTGCAAATTGAATTCTGGTATCAGTTTTGCACTAAAAGTACATTATATTGTTTAAGCCTATTAAGTTATGTTATGTTCTGCACTATATAGAGTTATGTTATGTGGAGGAAATTAACTGTCCCATAAATGAACTGTCCAGCAGGGAGATGTGCAGGCAGCCATAACATAACAAACCAACTGAGTCCACACTAGTTATTAAGCCTACAACTAAGCATATGCCTATGCCTAAACTTATTTAAGTTGGGAATCCAGCTACTTATCCACATCACATGATCATGTGTTTCACATAACAGTACTGATGCTGTACATAACATAACTTAATTGGGCATGACTAGATGACTACGCCTGAGCCTAAACAGCGTGTTACATAGCTCAGTAGACTGCATAACTAAGCCCAGTCATAGGCCGGACCAAGGATATGCCTTGGACTAGTCATATGCCAGAAGCTTACACTAAGTCTAAACTAAGTCAAACATGAAATATAAGCCTACCACAAAAAGGTTAGCCTAAAACTTAGCCTATGTCAAAGCATAATCCTACACTACCAACTAAGTCCACACCAGTTACAAAGCCTACAACTTAGCATATGCCTATGCCTAAACATATTTAAGTTGGGAATCGAGCTACTTATCCACATAACATGATCATGTGTTTCACATAACAGTACTGATGCAGTACATAACATAACTTAATTGGGCATGACTAGATGACCATGCCTGGGCCTAAACAGCATGTTACATAGCTTAGTAGACTGCATAACTAAGCCTAGTCATAGGCCGGACCAAGCATATGCCTTGGACTAGTCATATGCCAGAAGCTTTCACTAAGCCTAAACTAAGTTAAACACGAAATATAAGCCTACCACAAAAAGGTTAGCCTAAAACTTAGCCTATGTCAAAACATAATCCTACACTACCAACTGAGTCCACACCAGTTACTAAGCCTAAAACTAAGCATATGCATATGCCTAAACATATTTAAGTTGGGAATTGAGCCACTTATCCACATCACATGATTATGTGTTTCACATAACAGTACTGATGCAGTACATAACATAACTTAATTGGGCATGACTATATGACTACACCTGAGCCTAAACAGCATGTTACATAGCTCAGTAGACTGCATAACTAAGCCCAGTCATAGGCCAGACCAAGCATATGCCTTGGACTGGTCATATGCCAGAAGCTTACACTTAGCCTAAACTAAGTCAAACACGAAATATAAGCCTACCACAAAAAGGTTAGCCTAAAACTTAACCTATGTCAAAACATAATCCTACACTACCAACTGAGTCCACACCAGTTACTAAGCCTAAAACTAAGCATACGCATATGCCTAAACATATTTAAGTTGGGAATTGAGCCACTTATCCACATCACATGATCATGTGTTTCA
The DNA here is from genome assembly GCA_030248095.1 of Ptycholaimellus sp. GST1_10. Classification (NCBI taxonomy): domain Eukaryota; kingdom Metazoa; phylum Nematoda; class Chromadorea; order Chromadorida; family Chromadoridae; genus Ptycholaimellus; species Ptycholaimellus sp. GST1_10. Next base: position 44,296 of record JASANA010011970.1, on the reverse strand, counting down.
CATAACAGTACCTTATAAATGTCTTTTACATAACATATCTTTCTAAAAAAAACTGCACCTATTCTGAGGCTCAAAATTGCTGTAAGACCATCCTAAGATCATTTGATTCAAGAAAAACTACCATTAGACTACACTCTGGGGTAGTGATTATAGCAAAAATAGAAAAATTTCTTTTACATAACATAACTCAGTGACTAAGATATGCGTTATGTTATGTAGTAGAAATTTGGCCTACTAAGTTATGTTATGTAGTGGACTCCATTATGTTCTGTATTAGAAATGCAGTATTAATGTGGTGTTTCCCAAGCCGGTTTCGTTGACCTTGAGTTGATGAGGTGGGCCGAGCCATGCCAGCATTCATTCTGTCTAAACCCGCTTCCTATTCCTCCCACTTTCTCCCTTCGGTGCACCATGAATAAAGAGACCCTTGCTACGTTACTGCTGTAATACTCCACAGCTTTTGGTAGAACAGAGAGCTAGGTTGCTCAGCTGTACCCTACGACCAACCACCTCTACAATGCCCAGCCCAACTTCCACCTACAGCGCCCTTTTGACAACTCCAGCCTTTGATCAAGCTGCCTTCTAACAGCCAGCTTTTGAGTCAACGGCTCCAGTCACCAATCTACCGGAACAGGACAGCAAATCAAGACCAGCCTGCAATGCCAGCCTTCGCTTTGCTGCTAGACAGAATCACCTGCAGCACCCAGACTACACTCAGCCAGAGACGGCCTCAAGAACTCCAATCGGGTGGCACCTGCGACTACGCTGCAAGGAATTGAAAATTGACTTTGATTCTATTTTCAATGTCTGATCTTCACCAGCAACATCGCAGCTCCAAGTTTCCCACTATTCTTGAGTGGATATTGCAAAACTCTCTACATCAGCCAACGTCATCAATGATGTCAGCCAACATCAGTGCCACCGTACTTCACTGCGATGGGTCCAGAAGCAAACTGAAAAGTTCCTCTTCAACTACCAGCCCGCTTCAATGATTTCACTCTATCCTTATGGATTGTGTGAAATTGTTCTATGCCGATGATCGAGACCAGATTTGACTTCGCTGCAGGGCATTGAAAATTAACTGAAAAGTTTCTTTTCATGCCGTCTTCAAAGCATTGTTGACAGAATTTCATTACCCTTAAACGGATTTTGACAATTCTCTACCACTGCTAGCCTGCCAGCTCCAAACAACTTTGCAGCTGGACTTTGAAAAATTGGCTCTTGTCAGTTTTCAAAGCGCTCTGCTACCAGCCCCAGACTACGTTGGCACGGAATCAACTTTGCTGCTTGAGCATCGAAAACTAACTGAAAAGTTGTTTTCCTGCTATCTACGCAAGCATCGTCGATGGCAATTTCATTATCCTTGAACGAATTCTGAAATTCCCTGCAGCCACCAGCCAGCAACGGAATCTTTGCGTCTGCTGCTAGAGTTTCAAAATTGGCTCCGGTCAGTTTTCAAACTCGCTGCTGTCTGCTGCGATCTTCACTGGCCAGCAGCTGCAGCTTTCCAGCCGATGCTTCAACTTCACTGCTCAAGTTTGAAAATTGGCTCCGATCAGTTTTTGGAACTCACTGCTGCCTGCTGCAACCTTTGCCAGTCAATGGCAGCCAGCTATCTAGCAGAAGCTTTGCCTCTGCTGCTTGAGTTTGAAAATTGGCTCCGATCAGTTTTCGGAACTCACTGCCACCAGCTGCAATCTTTGCTGGACAACAGCAGCCAGCCTTCCAGCAGAAGCTTTGCCTCCGCTGCTCAAGTTTGAAAATCGGCTCCAATCAGTTTTCAAACTCACTGCTACCGGCTGCAATCTACGCTGGACAACAGCAGCCAGCCTTCCAGCGAAAGCTTTGCCTCTGCTGCTTGAGTTGGAAATCGGCTCCGACCAGTTTTCAAACTCACTGCTGCCTGCTGCAATCTGCACCGGCCATCACCGTTTATGAATCCTTTTGGATTTGTAAACTTTTGAGCATTGCTGGAGAAGACCAGCCCAATTCAGAATTGGCCACCATCTTTCAACTTTGCCCATCTAGATTCACTAAGCTTTATGATCATGTGAATCTCAGTGCAAAAACCTGAAAGACACTTGACAAAACCGATTCAGAATCAACCTCTACTCTTTGATGATTGACGGCAGCCTGCATGGGCACAGCCTGGTGGACTGCATCCACTGTGGCCTCTACACCCTGCCGGCCATCTGCAACCCCAGCCTGCTTGCCTATGGCCAGAAGGACTACTTCATGGACAGTGTCAACTGTGAGCGCAACGCCTTCGAGGCCTTTGCTCTCTGCACATGCTCTGACAGCAATGCCATTCACAAGGGGGCCCAGAGACCCGTGCCCTCCTCCTTCTGCCCGTCCTTGAAGACCACGTGGCTCCCGTACACCTACTGCTGCTTTTGCTATGGCTTTCTGGATGGCCACAACTGGAAACTAAATGCCGCAGGCTGCAACGTGTTCAGCATCCTGGACAACTTTGACTGCGGCTTCTGCCACTTCCAGCCCATCATTGGCTATGCCCACCTGGCCTCCAAACTCCGCCTGTTTGACTGCAGCCACCCCTTGCTGCCTATCCTCTGCTCCAGCATCAAGCGGAACTAGTCCGGCACCTGCGCTGCCTTCTACTCCGGCAGATACATGTACATGCACAGCGCCATGAAGCTCCGCTTTTGGAAGACGTCTCCTCAATTCCACAAAGGCCATCACTGTCACTTCCCTTCCTTTCTGCGCCTACAGCCAGAGGTCGGTGGTGTACCAGGCCTACGGAATCCTGGACGGCTTCCGCAACGCCTTCGGCAACTGCATGTATGCATACAGCGTCATGAAGTTCACCGTCTGGAAGGCGCCCACTCCAGACCTCAAAAGGTCTCCTGCCTCTGCCCTCCTCCTTACTCAGCCAGCAGTAAGAGGTTGGTGGCGTACCTGGCAGATGGAAACCTGGATGGCTTTCAGCTCCACCTCCACAGACACGACAACGAATCGGCCAACTGCGATCAATTGGCTGCCTGCCTGACTTTGCACTATCTATTGAGATATGCGAATTCTACCTATGCTTCTTTCGACGAATCCAAAAGGAGGTGAGAGTAGCGCTAAACATAAAGTTTATGTAACTCTGCAAAGCCTCTTTTGGAGTGGCCAACAGACAGCTCTGCTCCGGCAACTCCACCCTGCTCAGCACCTATGCCACGAGCAAGTTGCCAGCGTCATCCCGAGCTGCATCAATCTCTTCGCGGCTCTCACCGACTGCAACTTGCCCGGCGTCATCCCGAGCTGTGTCAACCTCGTCTCAACCTTCAACCTGCTGCAATTGCTCAGCATCATCCCAAGCTGTGGAAACTCCTCATGGCTCTCAACATGAACAATTGCTCAGCGTCATCCTGAGCTGCATCAATTTCTTCATGGCCTTCAACCTGAACAAATTGCTCAGCGTCATCCCAAGCTGCGTCAATTTCTTCATGGCCTTCAACCTGAACAAATTACTCAGCATCATCCCGAGCTACGTCAATTCTTCATGGCGGCCTGCCTAATTGCTCCATGTCATCCCGAGCTGCAGCAAACTCTCTGCTGCCCTCCAACTAAGCAATTGCACAGCCACTCTGCCTACGGGCTTAAAGAATCAACGTAAGAGAAACAATGTAAACCCGAGCAGACAAAACACTGTCATCCCAAGCTGCGGAATTTGTTGCAATCAAGCCAGGCCAACTGTTCCAGCTATAGGAAGCGCAAAGAAAGTACTACTTTCTCACCACCCTTGAAAGGCCCTCATCACTCTGCGATGCCTCAAAGGCATGGCCAAGCTTTGCCACCCTTCCCTCCCACGGCCTGTATGCAGCCAAAGGACTTCCAGTCCTTCCTCCAGCCTATTCACTTGTACCAGACGCCCAAGCCTCACAAGCCCTGCATGTCTGCCCAGTGCTTCCCCAACATACAAGCCCCCTCCACTCTTCCCCTCAAAGCCTCACAGCCTCCAGTGCGACAGGCCCCTAAGCTTTGCCTAGCTTAGACCGCCCGCCTTTCGCACCACTGACATGCGCGTCCATCTTCATTCACCTCTCACCTCTGCCTCTACTTTTGCCGCCGGGCAAGAGCAAAGGGTACTCAAATGGGTACTCAAACGAGAACCAGGAATCTAAGCCTACAGGCCAGAGCCTCCAATTGTGTGGCCATGCTTTGCCTGTCTCCGGACTAAACCTGAGCCAGGTGGCCAGGGCCTAGAAGGACTACAGTCAGATGAACAGCACTCACATCGAATGCGCCACCATCATCACAAACAACATCCTCAAACTACCCCCTTCCTCCACTCCTCATAGGAACGGATGCAGAAGACATGCTTCAGCTATGGCCGCTACAAGAACATCATCTATCTAACCACCGGCGCATTCAGCACGTCTTCATGACACCCTCTATCTACCCTCAACCCTCCTCCTTCCCTGAGGCAGATCAAGAAAGGGCAGGAGTGCATTCTTCTATGCCAAGCATGCCCAACTGGGCATCTCTGAGATGCAGAGCATCTTCCGCCAGTGCCATGCAGACAGCGTACAGATGAACGTCAACAACCCCTGCACCTCAAACACTCTTCCTTCTCCTAAGGATGGGAGATGAAGACTAGCTTCTTCTATCGCTGCTTTGAGATCATTGCATTTTGCAGCACCGGCGCATCTGCAAGTCTTCATAACACCCTACCTGTACCCTCCAGCCCCACCCCCTACAACTGAGACAGGCCAAGATTGGCCTCCAGTGCGCGCAGAGCTTCTCCAGCCGGCACCTCTCAGACAACAGACAGGAGCTGAAGACTAGCCTCTTCTATCGCCACCATGAGAACACCACCATTTGCACCGCTGGCGTATCTGCAAGTCTTCACAGCACCTCCTCTCTACCACAGCCTTCCAACCTGGACCGGCCAATATTGGCCTTGAGTGCGCTCTGCTCAGCCAAGCATGCTTAGCTGGGCATCTCCGAGATGCAGAGCCTCTCCAGCCAGCGCCTCTTGGACAGTGCACAGATGGACGCCAACAGTCCCCTACCCCTCCTCAACCTTCCCCTCCATCTATCCCCAAGCACCCTTTGCGGAGCCCCAAGGCCCAGACATGCTCCAGCATGCACCGCTTGGACAGCACATAGATGGACACCGGCAATCACCTACAAATCTTCTTCCTCCTTTCATCCTTCAAGGAGGCCTGAAAGGAGCAGCATCGATTCCGCCTTTCAAGATATTGCTGACTATAACATTAAAGTTTACTTTAATGAAACTCTGCAGCAAACTTCCCATCTACACTTCTATTATCCTAAAGATGGATAAAAGAAGATATCTATGGAACTTTGGTTCTACTCTGTGTCTGTTTGAGATTTGCTGACCTTTTTGACAGCGCAAATCTGCAAGGGCCACAGCTTATAGATCTCTGCCCACAGCTTTGGCTTTGGCTTCCGGATCTTCACCTACAGCCTCCAGACACCCAGTGACCTCCTCTCATTCTACACCAACCGATTGGTTGCTAAAGAATGATGTGTCAATGTTCATCAACAGCCAGCACATTTCTTCTCTGCTCTTCAGCTACCAAGGAAAGGAATGCAACTGGCGCAGGCCTATGGCCATCTGTTCTACATGGTCCAGTTCAGCAAGCTCAGCGGCAACTGGGTTGCCTTTGACTGCAACCTGAACCAGATGCAGGCCAACAGCCACCCCATCTACATGGCCTGATTTGGCAGGCACAGGCCTACAGCCACCAGGAGTTCAAACTGTCCCTGCACTCTCGCTTCAGCAGCCTTCCTCTGTGGACTCTGACTGCAAACTGGAGACAGCAAACAGCAGCAACTATATCAAGAGTCAATCTGTCCCTGCAATCCTCCTCCAGCAGCCTTCCTCTGTGGACTCCGACTGTGGACAGGATTCGACAAACAGTAGGACTAAAACTCAACTGCCAAGCTTCTCATCTCTAGCAGCCTTCCTCTGTGGACTCCGACTGCAGACCTGAGAATGGCAATGACGCAGCATCTGTCATTAGCAATTCCTTCACAGCAGCCTTCCTCTGTGGACTCCGACTGTGGATTGAACTGTGAACTCAGATGCCTGCAGAAAGCCCCGCCTAAGAGCTACAAAGAGCCAGTGGGACACAACTACTCGGCCTCACTGCTACTTTTCTCTGTCGCCCTTATGGGGGGGAGGCAGAGAGACTGCAGGGGCATGCCCTGCTCCACTCTGCCCATTTGCTGAGGAAGCGGGAGAACAGCAGGATTCAATAGCTGGGACAACCAACATGGGAGCAGCGTCATGTGAAGGGCTGGCAAAGCCCCTCATTCCTTCTCTCTTTGGAGGCACAGCAGCCCATTTGTTACTCTGCAAAGGCCTAGTACACCTTTTGCCACCTTGAGCCATTGACGGATGGGAGGAGGATGCAGAGGAGAGTGAATTTGTCTTACTGGACTCTGAGCTGACGAGCACAGAATTTGCAACCACACAGGCCTACTAGGAGGCAATGACAGCACCCAGCCTACCAGGTGGCTGGTTATTGACATGGGAATGAGAATGGAACAATGAACCCTCAGCATCAGTCGAAGCCTACCCGGCGGCTATTGGACAAATGCAGACTACTTTGAGTCTGCTTTGCAGCCAAACTGGTGGCTGATCTCGTCAGTGTGGGCCAAAAGGAGTCCGCCTTCGCAGCCTACTTGGTGGCTGACTGGATGAGCACAGGCAACATCGAGCCTGCTTTGCAGCCAAACAAGTGGCCGATCTTGTCAGTGCAGACCTCTAGGAGTCCGCCTCGCAGCCAAACAATCGGCTGACTGGACAAGCGCAGACTACTTTGAGTCTGCTTTGCAGCCAAACAATCAGCTGACTGGACAAGCGCAGACTGCTTTGAGTCTGTTTTGCAGCCAAACAAGTGGCTGACTTCAACAATTGCAGACTACTAAGAGTCCGTTTCACGGCCAAACCAGCGGCCAACTACAAGTGTAGGCTACTTTGAGTCTGCCTTGCAGCCAAACAGGTGGCTGATTTGACGCGAGCAGACTACTTGGAGTTTGCTTCGCTGCCAACTAGGAGGCTAATCCGACAAACACAGCCTACGGGATGTCTGCTTCATCAGCCTCAAGTGACTGTGTCAAAAGAAAGTCTCGGCCCAGTGCAGTGCATTATGACTGTTTTGACAATGCATAAAGTGCATGGCAGCGAATTCAAAGCCAGCAAAAGCCTGGCCTCCTCTACAGCCAGCTTGAAGCTTTGCCTCACTTCACCGCCTGCCCAGCCCTTCTACCTACTATTCGGTACCCTCAACTCCCCCCTGCCCACACCCCCTCACTGTACACTCTGCTCCACAGCACCACACACACACCCTCCTGTGCACCCCCAGCCTACAATATCAGGAACCTGCTCCCCCAGTCTTTGCAAGAAGGGCGGCAAGAAAAGAGAGGGCGGACTAATTGCTCCTCCCTCTGCGGGCCTACGTTTTTTGGCACAAGCCACAAAAAGCGGCCTCCAGGAGCTGGCAAACAGAGGCGATTAATGACTCTGCACTGCCACCACCCCCCTGCCTTTTTGTGCCTCTCGCAAAAAGCAGCCTCTACAAACACTGGCGCCCATTTGTCAGCTCTAATTGCCCCACTGCCTCAGTGCCTGGATCGTTAACAATCCCCCTCTCTCTGCCTAATTGCCCTATTAGTCAGCTTTACACATGCCTCTCCCACACGCACAGGCTGATTGTGCACAGGAGGCCTCTTTCAATGCCTAATGGTGATAAATGAAGCCAAAGTTTTTCCACCAGTGCTCCAGAGGGACAGGCTTCTGCCTAGCCTGCTTTGGCCTCCACACACAGGAGCTTGGAAATCTGCCCCCTGCTTCTCTACACTATCACCACCTCCACTCCACTATGGCCCCTCCCCCAATGCAGGGGGAGGATCGGAGGTACCCGGCGAGCTACTCCTCCAGCCGCAGTCACTCCCTTTGCCAAGCCCCCTCAGCAGCCCATCTCTCCTCAGACCCTAGCCCAGACTCCCCACTGAGCCCTGCTCTGAGTCCCGGCTCCAGTCCTACAGCAACCTTCCACTGCCCCTACCCTTGGCGTACATGCTCTAGCAGCCCATCGTTGACAACCTCCAGCCCTCTGCATCAGCCCCAGCCATATTTCTCTCCAAGAAATATGTCCATTGATGCCTCCCTGCAGCCAACAGTCACTACCTCCCACACCCCTTCAGCCCCCTTCCTCAACTCAACTCCTTCCCAGGGAGATGAAATAGACACTACGCCACACCAAGGGGAGGAGGAAGAGGAAGGAGAGGAGGTGGGCGAGGAGGAGAAAGAAGGAGGAGGCCAGTCCAAGTCAGAACCGGGAAGGAAGCGATCGCGCTTCTCTGACAAGCCCAAGACCTTGGACAGCCTCCCCAAGCCAGCCAAAGGGGGACAGGCCCTCTTCGCCTTCCTCAAGGGAGGCAAGAGCCCAGGAGAAGGGAGCAGGAAGTCTCCCAGACCCAACCAACAATCGCCTGGTCTTTGCCAATGGTTGCCCAGACAAAGCAATGGGTCCCCCAAGCCAACCAGGGCAGAGAAGGAGCTCCAGGTCCTACCTACACTCCTTCCTTTATCACCTGCTTACATCCTGCCCAAGGGAGCCACAGCAGCTGCGTCATCAACGGAGACAGAAGCCAGCATGTCCTACAGCACACCGCCAGTGAGCCCCTCACCGGCCTCTGCGTCTCCCGCCTCGATCGGGACCTCAACCACTGCTCCACCTCCAGCTCGAGCAGTTGCAAGGGTCACCTTTGCCTTCCCTTTTGCTCCTGAAGCACCAGCCCCAGGGAGTCCAGCGCAGAGGGCAGCAGAGGCAGACCCAGGCTACCGGAGCTCACAGGCCTACCTAAACACCAGCTCGGCGCTGCTAGCCAGAAGCCAGCAAAGCTGCGCTCGCCTCCTTCAACAGCTTGCCTGGAAGCAGGAGGCCATCCTACAACTGGAGTGACAGGTCCAAATACAGAGGGGAGCCGCCCTCAGCTCCAGCCTCGATTCCCTCCAAGCTGAGAGGGCACTTTCCTTTCAAAGAGAGTGCCTGGGGTTGGAGGCAAAGTTGACGACGCTGGAGATGACCTGCCAGGAACTCCGGGAGAAGTTGGCGACCTCCGAGATGGAGAAGGAGAAGGTCGTCAAGGCCCAAGGCCAGATCCAGGCCGATCGGGACAACCTTGAGTGCGAGAAACGGAACCTGGAGCAGCAGCTGAACAAGTTCCAGGGCAACAACTATGTCATCAGCCAGAAGCAGGCTGACAGCCTCTGCGCCGCCTTCGCAGGCCTCCACAAGCTGCAAAGGATGCACTCTGAACTACAAACCATGGCCGCCATCGTCGACAAACTACCAGACGTGGACAAGGTCATGGAGAACAAAGGGAGATTTGATTGGCCATGACGACAGGACACTCAAGGAGCCTCCTCCTCCTCCACCCGCTCACGTTCTTGCTCATGCTCACCTCTGCCATGAGTCACGTGGAGGAGCGACAGGAGGAGAGAGGAAACCAACGGCGGGAGACAGCAAGCCCGGAGCATCGCTCACCATCTGTGGTGATCGGGATGGTGGCGTCAAGCCCTACAGCCCGCTCCCCCTACTTCCTACTTCCCTCTCCCTGCTCCCACCACGTCCCTGATGCATGCCTCCTGTCTGCCATGCCACCCCTTGCCAGCCTCTGACCTTCACCCTGAGACACCAGAGAGACAATGGAATGGAGGAGAAATGCAACCCAGAAGGAACACTCTTATGACATGCCACCGGGAGGAACGGATTTTGAGGAAAAGCTCAAAAAGCAACACATCATGAGCCACAAGACACAATGAAGGGAGGAGAGTCCAATTGAGACGTGAGGACTGAGATGAACACCGGGAAAGGCAACATCTGTTCTCCCTCTACCTTCTGTCATCCACTGAAGGCCATGTGGTCCAGTCTATTCACAGAAGGTCAGAGAACCTACTTCACCCTTCTGACCATATGAGGACTGCACGTCTTCCTGGACTACTACTGCAACTACCACCACCACTTCATGGACGGGCCCAATGAGGACCTGTTGCATCTAAACCCACCCGTTGCCTCTGCACCAACCAGAACTCCTTCTGCCTACTCAGCTTCAGCTACAGCAGGCGGGACATCCCAGATGGCATCCACTGCGACTGCTGCTGCTTCTTGTTTGCTGTCAATGACAAGGCCACCGGCACGATTGCTGGCCTCCAGAGCTTTGCTCTGCACAACTGCAGTTCTGCTTCCCACCCGACATGCTCATCGGCGTGAAGCAGTCCAAGTCCAGCTTCCCCATCATCTTCTGCTCCGGCCACTTCATAACCAAGCCCAGCATCATGCAGCTTGGCCTTGTCAATGCCACCACGTTCTGACACAGGCTCTGGCAATCCTTCAGGCCACATCATACCTTCCCCTTGGTATGATGTCAGCCTTGGACTCCACCTACGGGAACCTGGACGGTTTGTCCAACAGTTCCCACTTGGACATCAACGAATTGCACTGCCAACCTCAATTTGTCACCCACTTCCATCAACCCTTTGGTTTCACTAATAGTGCGGCCGGAGCCCACCCATTTACCTACCAGATGGCTCAGCCAAAGGCTAGAAGCCTCCTGCACTCTGCCATCTTGGGCCTGGCCAACATGCCCCTCCAGCCTTGCCTGTCCAACTGTCACTTTGCCTAGACATGCATCATTGGCATCCCATAGCCTACACACCTTCACAACCCCCACTCACCATCCCTCTGGCCATTGGGATGGAAGAGTACCTAACCGATAACTGGCACCAGAAAGCCAAGCCCTACTACTACCCGTAGACATACAGATGGATGGACAGCATCTTTGCTGGCATAAAACACGGCAACGGCTCCTACCTACAGTTGCAATCTACTACACAGAGCCATCACCAACCAGTGCTCTTTCCCAGCATCTCAACTTGCCATGCAAGCACTGACGGACCTACGGTCCACTGGGGGCTGCCAGAGCCTCCTGCCAGCCACCACCGGCTTCTCAGGCTTCCAGCACGCTGAAGGCTGCCAGGTCTTCTGCTCGCTACAGACAACCAGAACAGCATCTGCCCACCTTACCTCGCCACTGTTCGGACCATCATCAATCAGAGCAACAAGGACTGCTCAGTCAGTAGCATTACTTCATGCTAAGGAAGAAACTCGACCGCTTTCTTCCTCACCGGCGATGGAAGTCGCCGCCTCCAGCCGCCGCCGGCCAAAGAGAGTCAATGTGGAAACAAGCAAACTAGCAGACAGAACCTCAAACTGCACGGCTAGTACACGCCCTCGCGCTGACATCCCGGCCCAGGACTGGATGTAAGGACAGCATAAGGGATTGCCCAGCCCACATGGCAATAGGAGCCAACCCTTGGTTGTCATTCTCCTACCTCTCAGTCCCTGAAGAGAGGCTTTGACTTCTTGACCCACTACGACTCGCCTCTTCCGGGAGACTAAGATGCGCACTATTCACCTGCGGCCAGAAGAGCACAGGAAGCTCTTCTTGCTCTCGGAGGACAGTGCACTTAGGAGCGATGGCTGTCACCCCTATGACCGCGTTACAGACGACACCAACTGTAACCGCTCTACCTGGACTCCTACACGCCGGACGTCCGGGGCTGCATCTGCTCCGCCATCCTGGACTGCGAGCATGACACATTGGATGACGACAATCGCAACATGCACTACTTCAGCTCCAGCAAGTGAGGATTGCAATCTGTCAGATAGCCGCTACTACAACAAGCCCTGCGGAAACTGGAATGAGCAGGACTGTCTGGAGGACACCAGTGTCATTATGCCCACCCATGCCTACCATTGGTTTCCGGGTCAATGTGGATGGCAGTTGGACGGCGTCTGGCCTAATCTCTGCAGTCCTTCATTCAACCACCAGCCCTCAATGCTTACCTTGGCGTAACTGCAGTTCTGCCTCCCCCAGTCAATGTATTGGCGGGAGACAGCTAGTCAACCTCTCCATCGTTCCACTCTGGCCAAGACAACTGCTGAGTCCCACCGTCCACCTACCTGGTCCCTCAGTATATCAACGTCTTGGAGCATGGAATCCTGAATGTGATCCACTCCATCCTCAGCCACTTCCCAGACACCAGAAAACCACGCATCTTCCTAGGGTATCAATGCAGTTTCTACTGCCACTGGATGGACGACCACATTTGCAACCTGCTCAACTTCGGCTCTGATCAACTGGACACCTGGGTCAACATCGGTCACATGCCCGCCTTCAACAATAAGGCCACCAGCCAGTTCCACCTCAAAAGTGGTCATCAACATAGCACAGTCTACGTTCAGCTTCGTCATCGTCTGTTAAGTCAACCACTGCATGATCCAGCCAACCGTCGCAAAGCTTGGCCACTTCAGAGCTGACACATTCCGATACAACACTCTGACCTCTCTTCAAGCCACTTCATACTTCCACTCAGTATGATGCTGGCCTTGAACTCCAACTACGGGGCCCTGGAACACTTGCCCTACAACTTCCGTCTGGTCATCTACTGATTGCATGGCCAACCCAACTTTGCCACCACCAGATTGGCTCTCCACAAAGCCCTGCCAATCTTTCCCTTCTCTCCTTGTTTCATTCCCAGCAGGAGGAGCAAAACTGAGAATAGGGAGGCTACTCCTGGGCTGTGCTGGCCAACAGAAGCACCTGCTTGCAAAGACATCTAGACATCCACCGGCCAGAAGGCATGACTAGAGACCATCCATCCACCAATCAATCGACTCCACTGATGACCAAAGCCCCGACTGCCTCACTATCGTCACACAGATCCAGGCCGTAGTGGTCACACCTTAATGCGACTCCTGGATCAGCAAGGCAGCGGAACAGCCACACACCTGTTCAACAGACAGTTGGCCCAGCCGAGAGCACATCAGTTCCGACTCCTGCTGCTTGCACCAGGCAACTAGCCCTCGACCACCCAATGCCCAGTGGTGACACTTCACCTAGCCATGCCACATCAGGGCCCTACAACTTATACTGATCCCTCCCACCATCACCATTATTCCGGCCGCCGGGAAGGCAGACAGTACCCAACCGCCTACCCACTGCCTACCCAACCACCCAACCGCTAACCGACAGACGAATGAGTACCTACACCATTGGTCCACACTTCTCAAGGAACCGGATGTACCTCATAGCACCGCACTGCCCCAGCTAGCAGGACCAGGCAGAGCACCATCCGCCTAACATAAGGACAAGGATTAACGCTCAACCAAGGCAACACCTCCTGCCTTCAGTCAGTCATCATCAATCAGGAGACAAGGGAGGAACAGGACTCTGCCACTCGTCATACTTTGCAGACCACCGGATGATGGGAGGCACTTTTGACTCAAACACCAAGAAGACAAGACCCGTCCTCTAGCCACCACCATCTAACATTGCGGGGTCTGGACCAGAAATAGGGCCTTGCCATCAGTCATTGAATCCACAGTCTCAGACAAGAGGGAGCTGATTTTCAAGGACCCCAGGGATAATTGGAACAGCATGACCATAGGCCGCCGCTATAAATCTCCAGGACCTCATCCACCAAGCAAGGGCCTTGGACACATCCACCTACCCTTCCTTTCGGACCTACCTTACCATCTACACATAGGGAGACAGACAAGACTTAAGACCAGCCTTTTCCGGCTATGAAGTTCATCACGACACATAGACAAGACCGGGAAGCGAAGGCAAAGAAATGGCCACGGTGCAAAGCTTCCCAGTAGTAAGGGCCCTGGAACACCTGAACCACTTCCCCGAGCTTCCCCTCTGCATCCAAGCCTCCTTAGCCGAAAATGTGGACAGGAAACATGCAGGGACCAGAAGAAAACTGACTATCAAGACTGGAAAAGGACGAGCTGGCAGCGTAACCCATCGGAAGGATCCTACAACATTCCTGTCTAATCATGTAGACAGATGGACATCATGCATCCATCTGTCGAGGCCCCTGTGGTCCTGTTTCCACTGGTTGGGCCTACCCCAGGACCTGGCCGCAGCTGCCTTGCGCAGATGTCTGGCAACACAACAGTGGCTCCATCATCATCCACAGAGGCATGCACTGCATCTTGTTTATGGGGAACTCGATGCCTGCTATCATCTCAATGACTCACCTCATGGGTCCGTGCTGACGGAAACATGAGTTGGAATGAGCAGCTGCCCTGATCCAAACAGACGAAAAGGAACACTGGAGTAACCCCGACGAAGGGGAGAACAGAGGGACGGTGCTCCAGTCTCAACATCACGGTGGAGGAACCAAAGCTCCATTACCCGGTGGACCCTCTGTTCATCAATGACCGCCACAGTGGGGGCCCATTGGCTGCGTACGCCGATCCCAGCGCTAACCAGACTAGGATCCGCTCCTTGGACTAGATCAACTACTCCCTGGTCAATGAAGGGAACTAGGCGGATGGGCCGAGGTTCCACCAGCTCTACTCCTCCCAGTAACAATGGAGAGCCCGGGATGCAAGGAAGGAGCTTGCAAGGGAAGTGAGTGGAAGAGACCGCCCATCGCCCACAGTCCCTCTCCACCCATGCCTACCCTCAGTCTCTCCTCTCCCTACACTCGGCACTTTAGTCTCCACCAGAGGTGAAGCAAGGGAGTCATCATGGAAAAAATATCAGAGGACAGCAGCAGCCCAGTGCTTCAGCCAACTACTTCCTGAGGGAACCTTCCTGGTGGGAGATTAATATCGGCGTAAGGCACTGCAAACTACACAACAATGAAGGGGAGGTGTAATGACATCAGCTCCAGCACTAGCAGCAAGAGCCTGCATTCAACAATTCTCTGATGTTATCAAGAGGAAAATCACTGCGTCGGCAGGCTAAATGGAGCCCAGACGAGCCCGTTTCAATGATACCACCAGTTACAAGAATGCAAGGGAACCCAGCTGAGTGGCAAGCAGGATGAGATCAGCAATATCTTGTCCGCAGGCCTGCTCTCATCACCACCTCTTCATGGCATCCCTCGCGCATTGCAACCTCCAAGTTAACAAGGAAAACTAAGGTAGAGCCTGATTGTAGCTGGAAACTGAACAGGCTTGCCGGCACCCACACTGGATCACGAAGACACTCGCTATCATGTCCATGATCCTAGCCTCGGCAGTCTCCATTTGCGACCGGTGTATCAAGGTCGTTGCCCCAGTGGACAGGATCCAATGCAGCAACTGCCCATGACATCACTGCCTGAACTGCATTCAGGAGGAGCTATGACCCATCCTAGGACTGTCGGATGCCGGATTCCTTGTGAAAGTCTGCAAATGGCTGCTGGAGAACGATTCCACAACCTATCAGTGCCCGAGCTGCACCCACGCCGATGACATCTCTTGGTGCTCCATCGTGGATCAACTTGTGGTCCAGGGAGTCTTCCATCCGACAAATGTGGGCAACATCCTCATCCACAACAACAAAAGCAAGGAACTTATGAAGTTCATGGAACTGTGTGACACCCTCTCCAGGGTCCTCCTAGAGGCCGCACGGACAGATCACGGAACCATTGGTGGCAATAGACCGTTCACTGACACTGAAGACAGTCCTACGGGGATTGGCGCCGCCAACTACCAGCCAAGGGCAAATCCATTGCTCCCCCTCCACCAAGACTATGCCAATAGGACACAAGTGGGGCTTGCGATCATTTTGATCGAAAATCAGCTGGAACAACTTTCCACAGATGATGATCACCGGCCAACACTTCAGCGCCACTACCGGAAGCTTTGCTTCAACCGGAGACGGCTCCTAGCTGCTGCAGAAGTAGCAAGAGACGCCGATGCCCCGATGGCCCCACTTTCCCCATCTGGAGCCCAGCTGAAGCAGAATGAACAGTACCCTGACAGCGATTTTGCCCGCGCTCGACGACCTGCCCAATGAGATACTAGAGTTGGTCCTACAATGCCTAGATGGACACAGCCTTGCCTGCACTCGTCTCATGTGCCACAAATGGCATCACCTCGTGGACCATGCTCCTTGGGAGGCCCTGCCCAAGATCCACTTCCGCTCACTGATGGTGACGTCACAGAATAAGCTGGAGATCAGGTTGGAGAAATTCACTGACGAGGCCATCCCAGGGATGCGGAGGAAGACAAACCACCATTCAAGTTGCTTCGTCTAGACCCGCAGCCACATGGAATGTGACAAATCAAGAAACAGAAGCGGACGAGTCTGACAAGGAGAGCAGTTGGCGATACACTCAGGATCACCAATCTGATGTCAGATGCAGAGATACCACATCTCTTGAACTACGTTTGACACATCTCTGCAGACAAGCTGGTGCTGCAGCGCTTGAGCGGCAAAGGATTAAGGATGATGTTGCTGATGTTCAAGCGGATGCGCTTGGACAACAAGGCTCTTGTCCTTGATTTCTGCAACTTCAAGGAAGTCCCTCAACAGGTGGTCTTAGACTTCCGCAAGCCCCGCCAAGGCCATTTGACGGAAGTACAACTCTCTTCTTGTCACCACATGGGCACTTCCTTCTCTCCTGCTGAATTCTGGAAGGCCATGGGCAACCTCTCAGGCCCCCTCCCAACCATCTGCCTCAAGGATCATTACGCCAGCTCTCCTTGGATGGACCAACTGGCGAACGGGATCCTGAGTCTTCCACGCCCACCATGGATGATCCACTTTGACGGAATCAATCCCACACAAAGAGCAATCCATCAGCGCATGATCAACTGGCTAGAAGAGGACACGGAGAGGGGTCTGGCATGGGCTGAGGAGAGGCGGAAGCAAGAGGAGGCTACCAACTCCTCCGGCTCCAAGGCAATCATCGCCGGTCCACCAGCACTCCATGGAGCCCCCAGCTTCTACCTTGCAACACAGGAGGAACCGGCAACAGACACACGACAGTGGGACTTTGTCATCAAGATTGACCACTGCCATGACATTCGTCTACACAGCTTCAGAGACCAGATCTGGACCCACATCCTACAACCCCGCGGCCTTCACAGACCCCTCGAGTCCTACAGGATATTGGAACGGTGCTTTGACGGCCGGAATCGCTACTCAATGCATCGCCGGCAGCTGGTACTGCACAGACCAGATGAAGCTCAACTCTCCCTCGAACTACAATGCTAACCCTATACCACCATCGCTACTCCTCGTCTTCTGATCCCAAGTATAGCAATGGTGTCAGCAGACTTATTAGTTACCCCAAGTCACCTATGCCTGTGACCGCCACCAAGTCATTCTTCTGCTAAGGGGGCCTCCACATCAAACCCAGCCCCAGACCAGTCAAACTCGCTCACCTCTTTGTAAACCTCAGACAAAAACTTTGATGGCAAGCCAGAGTTTGACGTCCACTGCCCAATATCTTGAACCTCCACAGACTGATTAACTATACAAATCACTCTGTCCTTGGCTCCAACAACATGACCCAAGACCTTGAAGCATGTGGACACTCAGCGAGAGGCGTTGTTGACGTTCTGTACAAAGGGGTCCAAGAACTAGCCCGGATGCCCTGATTGGGAATTGACGGCCTCAACCTGCACCTCGTCAAGCCAATCCTCCAGATCATTGTGGTCATTCCGGCCTTCATCCCTACTGGGATCCTTCTCTTCTGGACCTCTCGCTATACCTCATGTGGAACGAGCACCTGAAGAAGGTCCCGAGAATGGGGGGAATGTCTGCGTTGTGGAACCAGGGTTCAAGTCCAAGAACACGCTTTGATTGGGCACCATCTGCAAACTCGACCTGTCTACTGTCCAGCGATCCCAGCTCAGCCAGAACTTTGCGGACTCTGCGAGGTTCTTGACGATTGGCTTAGCCCACTCCAATGATCTGGCCTGCAGCCTCCGCCATGTTTATCTGATGATTCCCCTTCCTGATTCGTTGTACTGCTTGTAGCTTTGAATCCGAGGTCTCGTTCCTCTGCCTACTCTAGCTGATTGGTGTGATTCCCTTCCACCTCTTCTTGGCCGCCCGCGGGTGCGCTGTGGTGTTTCCCAAGCCGGTTTTGTTGACCTTGAGTCGATGAGGCAGGTTGAGCCATGCCGGCATTCATTCTGTCTAAACCCGCTTCCTATTCCTCCCACTTTCTCCCTTTGGTGCACCATGAATAAAGAGACCCTCGCTACATTACTGCTGTAATACTCCACAATTAAGTTATGTTATGTAACTTAAATTAACCCGGCTGGGCGCTGACGATTTGCTTCGCTGCTTCACGCCAGCCCAATATGCTTCTAAAATTTTTCTTAAGGATTAGCAATTACAAATGCTGCCAAGAAATACGCCTGCCAGAAAACCATAAATCAAGCTACCGATGTCAATTGCAAAGCAATATTTTGTGCCTCAGTTGCTGGTGTTTAGTTTTTACGAGCACCTGAACGCTGAATCTTTCCAAATAAACTAAGGCCTGATCTTAGTATGCGCTAACAAGCTGCACTATCTACTTTTTTAGAACTCTTTAAACTATGACCGATAAAAAGACGAAAGTATTGATAACAAAATATCAAACTGAATATTAGTTTCGGTTAGCCATCCATTAGAGCATACACAATAATAATAGATGAAAAACGGTCAATATATCAATTCTGGGGCCCCAACACACGAATTCAAAGCTACTTTTGAAGTGATTTTTCGTTAACACGCCGTTGAGCTAGCAGAAAGCTTTTAAGAAGCGGTTTTTTGCTGTAAAATCGCGAAGAGCCCAATTCAAACGAAAATATCATCAGCTTTATCCCTAATCAAAGTGGAAAAGAGCTACATGCTCTGAAGTGCGCCGCGACATTTTTCATCAACATTAATTTGTATTACAAACTTGCATGTTTCAAGTTTAAACTACATTATGCATTTATTTTAGCATTGCAATTTACAGATGCTAGTATTATTGTGCTTCTGTAGCAGCTCAGTGAACACTGAATCAGGGTGGAATACAGGGTTATTAACGCTATTACAGCAATTTCAACTAGTCTCGGGGCTCTTGTGGACTTTCTAGCGGTTGGTAGAGCTGAGTCCCGGCTGGAGCTGAGTCCTGAGCCGAGTCCCGGCTGGAGTTGAGTACTTCTCCAGCCCTGACGCCTTTCTCTTCACATCCCTAAACGAACTATCATCCTCTTCTACTTCACTCAAAACCTCTCCAAGCTGCTGCTGCTGCTCTTGCTGCTTTTTTCGGTTTCTGAGAAGTTATTTCAAATAAGCAATGCTTAAAAATAATGATATAACACATTAACGCCTAATACCCATTCTTTCAATGTTTCCTTATTTAATATCATTGGATGAATTAACGTCACAAACACTATAACGTGTAAGTATAGGCGCGTTTTTCCTCTATTTCTTTGTGATTAGAGGTACATAAAAGTTGTGGGTTGACCGCAAAATTCAAAGAATTTCTAGAGCAGTTATACTGAGAAAAACACTCGTACTGATTAAATTATTTTCTTGTAATAAAACTACAGATGTTTTTTCATGATAAACCATGATTTTTTTTCATGATTTTTGTGATCAACTGATTTCTGCGATCGCCATTGACCATTTGTGCTGCTGGCTTTCAAGCATTAGACTGAAATTATTACGCCAAGTGCACAAGGCACCAAGCGTTTTCCAAAAGATATTCAGGGCTCTCAGCCGCTCTGTGTAGAGGGCGAGACTGGTTGTACCTGAATACGTTGGGTAATAACCAAAGAGTAAGGCGTCTTCTCACAACTTATTGCCTGGCAATAAGCTCTGAGCCCCAAGTGGCTCCCAAACTTTGCCTGCCATCGATTTACCACCTCCCTCGCATCCAAATCCTCTCTGCGATCCGATCACAGCGCCATCTGGTGGTCGCCATTTGCCGCTTGGCACTAGTCCAAAATTCCAAATTCACCAGGGGTCGCTGCAGTCAATGACCCTAGCACGCGGCATCAATAAATACGAGGCTTGCTGTATTCATTGAGAGAAGGGATGTAGGAGGGGAAGGCCAAGTCTGGACGGCGCGTCTTGTTCGTTGGTTATTACCCAACGTATTCAGGTACAACCAGTCTCGCCCTCTACACAGAGCGGCTGAGAGCCCTGAATATCTTTTGGAAAACGCCCAGTGCTTGATGCGCTGGGTGTATTGTGACCACGGCCAAGTTCCACTCCCCCACAACTGTACAAACCTGCAAACCTCCAACTTTGCAAACCCTGCGTAAACAAAATTGATCAAGATAGCCAAGCACCAAGGCCAGTTTGTCCACTGACAGCGCGTCCATGCCTTAACTGTTGCAGCCAAATGATATAAAGAGTTCTGATGGCCGCTTGGACTGAAAGACGCTTGAGAGAAGGCGAGAGAAGCTTGGAATTTTGTCGCGAAACTGCGTCTGGTGGCTGATTTCAAGTTGGGGCCAGCGCTTTAACAAAGTTCCTCACGACTACGCTGCGTTCGGAAACTGAAACTTGTGAAGCGGGCACTTTGAGATTCAGAAAACTCGCATTTGTGCAAAAGCTATATTTTCCCATATTATAAAATCGAAAGCTATTTCTTCCCATTTGTACATTTGTGCTATATTTTCAATAAGCATTTTTGGGCGCCTCTAGTTGTGCAAATGTTACAAATCAGAAAACTTGTTTGTAGAACTAGTGAGGCATAGATTTTTAAAGCCCTTTTAGTAGTTTGGGTGATGAGACGAAAGGGATGAAGCCTGTGAAGTCTCTTTTGCTAAAATTTCATGTTGTCTCCTCTTAATTTCTCTTTAACAAAACTTGCACCTCTTTGACTTACAATTACACACTATACCTTTGAAGCGCACCCAGATGAAACACTTTGGGGTTGTGGTAATTTTTCAAAATAATTTATCCAAATTATCGCAAATGAAGTTATCCAAATTATGCAGCATGGTGCTTCAAAAAATAAAGGACCCGTCATCGCTTTCATGCATGATTTTGCTTCACCTATTTTTCATTCAGTTGTTCTGAGATCTGCCCCTTCTCATGAGGCAACAGGCTTGTCAAGAAATAGTTGCTATTGCCTTCTACTTGGTATTGACATGCTTCACCCAATGTATAATCAGACCAATAGTTAAATCACTTTAGCGCGTGATGACAATTGTTAGCGTTTTGAGGTGCTGTTCTAGTCAATGCCGTGGCCTACATAAGGCTGAACCCAACGGATTCAACATTGACGCACCTGAGAGATGAATTAATTGTGTCTGACGCAAAAACCTGCAATTTGACAATTAGGCCAAAAGTAGAACCTAAAGTTTCGATCGCATTGACAAATTGACACCAAAACCAGCGAATGCAGCAAAGCGCAAAACCTTCCAGCACATTCATGTGGGTCAGGAACTTGGCGAATATCTTCAGCTCGCCAAGCATTGGCTGATTAAAAAATTCGACAAACTTATGCACCAACATAACCTGGTTCAATTTACTTCAAGTAGCTTGACATATGCTGGACCAATGTTTCTTCAAATTTTAATGCCCGCGTCCCTCTTTACGATTGATCTGCAGCTTTGTAAAGTACTTTTTGAACTGCCACCCAGGGCTTTGCCTGGGGGCATTAATATTGAGACACAGAGACGTGACGTGTGAGTCTATATATATATATATATATATATATATATCTGGTACCATCGGCAGGCCAAATGTGGGACTCTTTTCTCCAAATTTTGCAATTGCCTCGAGCAAAAAGTCAAGGAAATACATCTACTCGTGGAATCTGCTGCTTGGACAGTTGCATTTTGTTTTTGCGCGCAGTTCAGTGTCTCTTTCCATGCGCGCCCAAAAACAAAATGCAGATGACACAGCAGATTCCACTAGTAGATGTATTTCCTTGACTTTTTGCTCGAGGCAATTGCAAAATTTGGAGAAAAGAGTCCCACATTTGGCCTGCCGATGGTACCAGATATTTCTTCCACTTTTAATATATTATAAAATGTATAAATACTAATTTTATATTGTTGGTTATATTTTAATTTATATTTTATTCGATATATAAAGAATAATGAATAAAAAACTTGTTCAAAAAATATAGCAAAAAAATATTTAAAATTGAAAAATATACAATACAAACTTATTGGCAACTTTTTTTGCGAAATTTTCTTGACTTATACTTAGGTCAATCGATTTTTGGCAAAAAATAGTTTTATTTTTGGCCTGGCGATGGTACCAGTTGTTTTCCCAACTTTAATACGCAAAATAAAAATGATTGCCTGACAAGGATTCGAACCTTCCAATTTTGTCCATCTGCCCAATCGCTTACACCACTACACCACTGGTGCATATGGCTACTTAGATTAACTGAAGAACTCAATACATGAGGCCCAGGGACCCGGGGAAGGGTGGTGGGGGAATAAATGAATACCTACTATCGTCCATTGAATAGATGCGGAGAAGAAGAAGAAGAAGAAGGAGAAGGAGGAGGAGGAGTTCGGACAAATGGTTTTTTGCATTTTTCATAGTAAAACAAATAGTTTTTTGCAAAAGTCAAAAGATAAACTATAGTCAATTTGATGTTGCTCTTTCCATTGCAAAAAGAATTAAAGCAATTGAAGCTTTCTGTGACGAGCAGCAGCCTTATCAAAATTAAGATCTAGCAATAACCCTCAAAACATACACCTGGGTCGAAAAGAGGGGCTGGGCGCTGACACTCCGCTAAAGCTACGTTCGCGCCAGCCCAATATATATCTGGTACCATCGGCAGGCCAAATGTGGGTCTCTTTTCTCCAAATTTGGAATTGCCTCGAGTAAAAAGTCAAGGAAATACAGCTGCGACAGCGGGAATCTGCTGCTTGGCTACAGTCGCATTTTGTTTTTGGCGCGCAGTTCAGTGTCTCTTTCCATGCGCGCCCAAAAACAAAATGCAGATGACGCAGCAGATTCCACTAGTAGAAGTGTATTTCTTGACTTTTTACTCGAGGCAATTCCAAATTTGGAGAAAAGAGACCCACATTTGGCCTGCCGATGGTACCAGATATTTCTTCCACTTTCAATATAGTATAAAGTGTACAAATACAAATTTTATATTGTTGGTAATATATTTAGTTAAGATTTTATTAGATAAATAAAAAAGTGAATTAAAAAATAAACTTATTTTAAAAATATAACAAAAAAGAAAAAATTCGAAAATGAACAATAAAAAATAAACTTTTTTATAAAATATTACAAAGGAGAATAAAAAATAAACTTATTTAAAAAATATAACAAAAAGACAAAATTCGAAAATGAATAATATAAAGTAAAACATTATTTTTGAGAAATTTTCTTGAAATTTTCTTGTAATTTCTTGGAACTTTCTCAGGGCAATCGATTTTTGGGAGAAAGGAGTATTAGTTTTGGTCTGCCGATGGTACCACATATTTCTTCCACTTTTAAGAAAAAAAATAAAACAAAATAAGTTGACTCAAAGAAGGTTTGAACCTGGTCATCTCTGAATCGAGTCTAATAGACAAGCCACCTGACCACACAGCCGCATTACTTCATATTTAGACTTAGACCCTATTAATTGCACAGAATTTCCATTGCACCTTGCCGATTGATGCCTTAAGTACAGGCCGGGATTGAATACCTACTATCGTCCATTGAATAGATGCGGAGGGAGAAGGAGAAGAAGGAGAAGGAGAAGGAGGAGTTCGGACAAATGGTTTTGAGTGATTTTCTAATGATTGCTGCAAGTTTTGGGCGATTTCTCGCGAGTTCTTGGACAATTTGATGATGCTCTTTCCAATGCAAAAAGAATCAGAACGATTGGATTCTTCTGCGAGGAGCAGGAGCCTTATCAATTTTAAGATCTAGCAATAACCCCGAAAACGTACACCTGGGTCGAAAAGAGGGGCTGGGCGCTGACGGTTCGCCTTGCTCCCTCGCGCCAGCCCAATATGGATGTAACAAGGAATACCTTGGCGGTTTCTCAACCGATTTGGCTCATTTTTTCAGAATATGTCACAAATGTTGGCCGTTTGAGGCCCTATTTTCGGAGCTCAGCAAAAATATTTATTTCTGGAGTTATAACCCAAAAGGCTTATGTTTCAGTAGTGAAAAAACGATTTTTGCTTATAAATATTAAAGAGGCTATATAAATGGCCATTCTGGGGTAAAATTTGATGCTGAACACGAATCTGAACTCAGAATTTAGCATAAAATTGAAATTTTTTCTCAAACCAAGCTGGTTGATGTTTCAAAATCCGAAATTTGTATTTTATGAATATAAGCCACAATTTTGAGCTACTGAGGGTAAAAGTTGTCGCTGAGCTCGAATTTGATCTCAGAATTGGCAAAAATTGACCATTGCGTGCAAAACTGGCAGGCTGATGTTTCTGGGTGGCAGTTCAGCAAATGGGCTCAACTGGTCGCCCGGAATTGAGCCCCATGTTATACTAGCATTTCCTTGAAATTTCAGCTATAAGCTATTTCAGGCTTAGGCTAAAGCATCAAGGCCCGCAGACATGAGACAGAGAACATGAGCAAGCAGCTGCTTCTGGCGCCAGCAAATAATTGCCAAGACATTTCACCCACTTTTCTTTACAGTGCCCCGCTTCCTTTGAATTCTGAAGCCAGGCAAGGAGGCGCCATCTAGATCTGCTTGCCGATTTCTGCCCATATCACGTCAGACGGGTGCTTAGACAATCCAACTTTCTAATTCTAACCGGTTGAGATTGGACCAGGCGCAGTTGAGGGAATTAGGGTGCCAGTCTGGGGCATCAGACAAGGGATTTAAAGCTGCTCATTTCGTACCTCCAATAACTCCTCTATAAATAGGGCCAGGAGTTTGGTGGAAGGGCAAAGGTGCAGCCATGCTTCCACGGCTCCTGCTGCTGCTGGGGCAGGCCTGGGCTCAACAGGCCTGCTCAGACATCTGGCACCGACTGCGGTGTGAGGAGCATCAGACGGCCAAGTTCAGGGGGCCACCCGACAACCTGCCCGGCGGCCTCACGCGCTACAACCACTCCCTCTCCTGCCCTCGACACTTCCACTTTCTGCTCGCCCATGGTATGTGACACCTTCAAAACTCCTCTAAGCTGTGCGTGTAGAAGTATTTTCCTCTCTGCAGAGGCTTGGTCCTATAACTCAAGGGCTCCGGCCCAGTACCCCCTGCTGGAACTGGAGTGTCACTTCCGCTCCAGCGACGATCCGCTGGTCTGGCGCTTCCCAGCGCTGAACCTGACCTTCAAGGACGGCAATTTTACCGGCTGGCCTCAATGCAAGCGCAGTCCCTTTTCCACCTGGATCCTTTTCATTTCAGTCCCGAACAATTTGAGCAGCTTTTCAGAAGTGGACGGCCCAGGCGACAGGTGTCCAGGGCAGCGGTTGGAGTTTGCGCAGGCGGATATGCCGGCTGCCTTGCATGGCAAGAAGTGGACACTGAAATACGCCGACTGTGGGCCCCGGAAAGAAGAAATAATACGGGTTAAAACCAACCAGGTTCGGGGGGGGCGAAATTTTGGAAAAACAATTATTCAACAAATTTTTCGCCTATGCGCGCGAAGCGCACAAAATTTTTTAAAGTTTGCCCCCAAAATTTGAAAGCAATAAAGAAATTCTTTAATTCGATAGTTGGTTTCCCCCCCTCTCCCTGATATCCGCCACTGGTTAACATCCTGCCAGCTGGTTCTTGGCCCATCCTTTTGGCTGCAGTGTGACGATGGACGTCGAATCTACGGCAAGGACAGACGCTCCTGCTTTGACAGGAACGACGAGGGCTGTTTCTGTCTGGCGCATATGAAGCAGCAAGATCCGGTCATCTGTACCTAAGCTCAGCGGAGGGTAGAGTTGAAGTAGTGGTTGCAGAACTGGGATGACAAGTACGAGCTAGTCGATGCATTCGCCAAGGCCTTTCTGCTTTCCTGCAAGGGGCCACGAGCTTTCACGAGCCACAAGCGCTAGCTGGATTGTCAGATGAACGCGGTACGGAATGGTGGGAGGAAGCACACGTTAGGTGCAATCTTTGCCGTGCCAACGTCTTTTCATTTATTCCACGCGTAGTTTTGGAAAACAACGCAGGCTTGCCCAAATGTACGGCCACTCTGGCCTGTGGTTGGAGCTCCCGTGACTTTGAAAAAGGTACAGGTCTGGGAGAATGCCAGGACGTGGCTGCTGTGGGGGAGCTGAAAAGATTCGAAGGGGATCTGGAGGGCGCCAAGCGCTCTGTGCTTTGCGGTTCAGCAACAGTGGCTGCAGTTGTGGTAAGAGCTGAGGCTTTACGCGTAGGACATAATTGGAGGATATTTGAGTGCAAGCTGTCGAAGGACGAAAAGGAATTGGAATGGCTCTATGCCTGGCCAGCTGAGAAGAGCGGAGAGAAATTGGAGCCTTCTACTGCATGTATCAGGACGACAACTCTTGGTGAGGACATTTTCAAATCGTTATCCCTTTGCTCGCTTGTAATAGGCTCTTTACTAGCCTAAGAGGAAGTAAATGAGAATAATGGAAGCAATACGATAGTAGTTTGCAAACAAGTATAGGTTCCAAGGAAGATGCGCGGGTCTTATCTGGTAGGAGCAGCAGGGTCTTCTGTCTGGCTGTTGCTTTTTGAGCTTTTCTTCTGTCTGTAAGGCACTTTTAGGCAAAGCACATCAGACAGCTCTACTGCAATGCTTCTGGTGGCTGTGCCGATAAAAACATCAGTCAAAACATTGCATGCAAACATACACGTGAAGACTAAAGCATGCATTTTTGCGCGGCCGCAGGGCAGGGCAGTCAGAGCTCCGGAGGCCGGAGGGCATGGGTTCGCCTTGCTCCCTCGCGCCAGCCCAATTAGCGTCAATGGACCATACGGCATCCTCCATCAAGTTTCTAGCCTCGCCGAACAAAAGCTAAGGTGCAGAGAAAAGGGGTCCAATGGGAGTGCCGTTGTTTTCTCCGTAACGTAGCGCGTTTAGCTATTCTGTTCGCGCAGTTTGAAGTGGCTGTGCAGAGCTGGTGACGGCTGATGTTTCACAGCTTCCTTCAGTGAATAAATACGGGAGGGTAAGAGACTTTGTTGGGGCGATCTCCAGAGCCAGGCCCTTTGCCCACAAGCGGAATTCTGTCTGGCAGGGATCAGAATGTCACAAGGGAAGGGTGAACTGTCCACGTGGGCGTGACACTAAGCAAAGCTCACTGGCTTGGCCTGGCTCTGAATAGCGTTGACGAGAGCTGATCGTCCCCTTTTGCTGTTTTTTAAATTAACCACTTTTGAGTTGAAATAAAAAATACTTGTGGTTTTTTTGCAGAACATGGGGCAAAAGCTATTTTTTTGGAGCTATTTCGGCTCAGTCTGGCGGAAATTAACCGCTTAATAACCTACCGATTACATAGTACAATAACCAATTTGTACGAAAGGGTTTGTGTTTTGAGAAAGTGTAGGCGGACCTACGCAAAGAGTTTGACTTGGATCGGTTTGGTGGAGTGTCAGTATGGAAGCTAAACTTGGCTAGTAATTGCTCTAAGAGAGACTTTTGTAAGCTGTATCCAGCGCTGGAGAACGCATTTTGCTCATAGCGACTTTGGCGCGAACATGGAAAGAGATTAAGGGAAGTACAAAGGTCAGTACAGCACAATCATACTTTAATCGGCTACAGATATTCAATATTTCACCCCAAAACTTACTACCGTGGGGGGGGGGTGATTTATTCGCGAATGATTTCAAACAGTTAAAACTCAATATCTACACGATATTTTTTTACAAAAATTTATCAGCAGGTGCTCCTAGATGACCTCTAAATTGTGTTAAATTTTTGTCCAAAACGGATTAAAACTCATGGTTTTATTTTAATTTTTGTGACATGAGCCAATATATATTCAGTTCATTACGCAGAGCAATTATTTTGCAGCAAAATGTTTGTTTATTTAAGTTTGAAAAGTTTTTAACAAAATTTTATAATCAAATGTCATTCATTTATTGCCTAGCTGTTTCCCTGATCAATAATAAATGCAGAGTTAATCTTATATATCAATATTTATCTTCAGTTTTAGTCAAAATCTATTTTTTTGTGCAATGTTCCCCAAAACATTGACTCAAGTTACAAAAATTAAAATAAAACGATGAGTTTGAATCCGTTTCGGACAAAAATTTAACGCAATTTAGAAGACATCTAGGCGCACCTGCTGATAAATTTTTGTGAAAAAATATTGGGTAGATCTTGAGTTATAACTGTTTGAAATCATTCGCGAATAAATCACCCCCCCCCCCACGGTACCGATTTGGAACACAAGGTAATATCGGCTGTCGCCAATAGATGCGCGGCCTGGAAGCTTCATACATTGTCATGTTTCATTTAGGGCTATTTGCAAAAATGCAAACCTCCTCCTCCTCTATCTCTCATCCATAAAGCGAAACTTGTTTTCTCCCAGCTAAAGCTTTGCCAAAATGGGTAGGAAAGAGAATCAGAATCAGGTCCCATTCAATCGGCTCAAGCAAAGGGCGCCTTTACAGCAGCCAAAGCAATGACAGTGTTTGAAAATTGAGATGTAGCCGCATCTCATAGAAGAGATCGCTGAAGCATGGCTGAAAGACAGCTGGCATTCGCCTGTCATGGTAGGCGCGCCATGTTGATCAGGTCTATTCTCACGCCCATCTTCCGTCCGTCGAACAAAGTTCGGATTTCGCATTTATCTCTTTATGCGAAAGAATGGAGCTAAGCTCTCGCAATAGAAGAGTCTGCAGAAAAGCCCAATCAAAATGAATAGCAAAGCACTGGGGATCAACTAAACAGCTGAAACATCATTGAACGGGCTGGACTACGGGAGCTTGAAAGAGAAGGCGAAGCTCTTCCCTCGCGCTTTCCCCAACCTCTGCCCCGAGCCTGCAGCAGAGGGCCAAGGCCAGGTTCATCCGAACCCCTTCGCCTATCAACTGAACCTGGAATTAGAGCTGGATGGGGTCAGCAGACAGGGGAGGAAGAAGCTTTGCTGGCAGCCCTGCGCCTCTGGTCGTCGGATCTCAAAAAGTACTCTTTTACTCTCTCTTCTAACTCCTCTCTTTCCGCTTCTGGCTGTCAGAAAAGGACTGAAGAGTTGAGGATAGACTGCGGGCGTGGAGAGCGCGTTGGCAGCGGAATCCACGCTGCTGGCAGCCATGGCAGAGGCAGACGCTGTGACGCGGCTAAACGCATAGACGCATTCCATTATTGGCATTTTGACCGCTCAGGAACGATTTTAACTTGAATGGACAATATTTATTGGGGGGTTTCAAAGTTTGGAGCAGCTCAAAAACAAAATTGTAGGCTTTCAGTAGATGCAAACATTTGACTTATAAGGCTGGACAAAGATTGAAGATAATTATCGTTTCCAGAGCATTGGTCAAGTATTCTAGCGGAAAGTTACAGAAGTCGATTTATAAGCAATGCATTATTTTTGCCGATTTCTCAAATTCCGACCATCTACCTACAAGAGGTGAATAGCTGCGATTTGAATCTAGCTGTTCCCACGAAAAAGGACAGGAGGACAACCAGCAGTCCCTTAACCAGGGACCCTTAGCTAGTACCTTTAAAATCTTTGAATCCAACTTGTCATCGGCAGTAGGAAGAAACTGCGTTTTTTAATATGATCCTGAAACATCCGCCTTCTGGATTGCAGTGGAGCTGGCGAAGCGCCTGCAGAAGGTAGCATTCGGGGGCAGTCTCGGCCAGGCAGCCCTGGAAGCCACTCGTTTGGCCATCTTTTCGACCAAATGCTTCTACAGATGAGTGAAAAGGCGTTGTAGTTGAAGCGCAGGGCGTGAAGGTGACCAGGAGTCTGCTGGCCAGCACTTGGGAGGAGGTGGAGGCGGGGAACAGGCATCTATTTTCGCCCGCCTCTCCTCACCAACATCCGTCCGTCCTGCGTAAGCTGGCCTTCCCTGATGCCATAGTGGAAGGTTGCCCACCTTTGCTTTCCTTCACGCAGAACACTGCTCTAATTAGGCTGGCCTAGCCTACTGAGCTAGCTAATGTTTCATCTGTGTTATAAACTTGCTGTGCCTTTGATTCTACCAATGTGCCGTCTGCTCCCAAGCGTTCGTTTTGTCATTTAAGCCTCGTCTGTGAAAAGAAATCGCTACACGGCTCTTAGCATAGATGCCACATGTGCCTAGGAACTGAGCAAGGACATTGCATTTCACACTGCAAAACGGGAAGCTCAGCTGCTCCTCCGACAACAAAAATGCCTGGACGAGCTCCAAAGAGTCTGCTGATGATGGAGGTTTACAATTACAATGGTTTACAATGGAGGTTCCAATTCTCACTGGTTTCATTCCGGCTTTTCTAAGAGAAAGGATATGAGCCTGAGATGTTTGCTCTTTTAACTTCTTGTAAACAGTTTTAACTGCTGTAGTGATTCCGAATTGCAAATTCTGGCGTATTTTATCCAACAATACGATTTGCTTCAACTAGGCTGGTTATGGCCTTCGGTTCTGCTGCAGATCGCCATGGCCTGGAAGCGTCTGGTGGAGAGCGATCAAACCATTATCAAGGACGGCCTCACCAACATACTCCTATGCAAGCTCCTCCCCTCATTTGCAGCTCCATTCCCGCCTAGTGCTAGGAGGCAGGTATTGGCCTAATTTTTATTTGCTCGCAAAAAGCAAAATTGCTGATAAAGAACACAAATGTGGCCCTTTGCAGACCTGGACGCAGCCGTAGAGGCTCAGGTGCAGCCGCACAGGCTCTTTCAAAACAGCCTCCACTCTTCAGGTCATTCTTTTAGCTGGAAACGGAGCTGATGAATGGACGAGAAGATTGTGGCCGAGGGTCGTGGCAGACTTGTTTTGTGGCCTATCGCCAGGTTTTCCTATTTCTTCTCCTTTACTTTCCATTCTAGGAACATTGTGAGACGAACATGAAGCTCAGGGAAGAAGGCCACGGGCTGCTGGCCTAGTTGGAGAAGCTCCTGGGCTTTCTACTGGCCAACAGGCAAAGACAAAACTTCTGCCGCATGACCACCACGCTCAAACTCCTGGTTAGGCCACCCACTCGATTGATGTTTCTAGCGGCAATTTATTTGCTCGAATGATCACAGTCATGCCAATGAGAGAAAGTAGGCTCGCTCATGTTCTTAATTGTCTTACCCAAAATAGAACTGGCCCTGGAGTTAGTTGATTAATTATGAGTCACACCCCTCCTCCTCTTATACTGTTACTCAGTTTTAACAAATTAATCTAGCAAGTGTACATATTATAGGATTTCTTCATGAGTATGTGAGGTTTGGGCTTGTCTACAGGTTTGAGAGTTAGAGCTTCTTCATCCCATCAGCATAGAGTGAAGTGAAAGCGCAATGGAGGAAAGGTGCGGAGGAGAAGACACAACAAATGTAGTCACAACATCCAGTGCATCACCTCACACCTCCCCCCAAAAATGACTTAGGGCATTTTTCAAGTAGTACTATTGTCACTGTTGGTCAGAATAGAGTAGTTGCAGTTTGAGTTGAGGGAGGAGTTGTGGTAGTAGTTGTGGTAGGAGTTGTGGAATGAAGAAGCATGGTGTTAGAGTTGTTGCGCAGCCGCAGGCCGCCTGCCGCGGAGGGCAGGGCAGTCAGAGCTCCGGAGGCCGGAGGGCATGGGTGCGGAGGCCCCGGAGCGTAGCCTAGCTTGCGACGCATGCTAGGAAACGCGTCGGGCCGGTAGCCCCCGTGCCCGGAGGCCGGAGGAGCTCTGGCGCCCTGCCCGAAGCGGCGGGCGGCCAAGGCCCGCTTATACAGTTACCCCATTTTTCGTCCGTCTGTCCGCATATATATATATATATATATATATATATATATATATATATATATATATATATATAAAAATATGTGTGTGGTTCCAGAGCCCGGACTCGACAGTTTTTCAATGAAAATGGCTAAAATTTTGCATGAAGGTCCGTCTGGGTGGTCGCTAGGAGGGTTTTTCTGCGCATGGCGTCATTTTGATTTGTTCTGGATTTATGATCAAAAAACCTCGAAAATGGTGGCCTTGAAATTCGAAAAAAATTCGAAAAATTGTATTTTTGTTTTATTACTTTTTTAATATCATTTCAAATGCCTCAGAAACCTAAACTAGACATATTATTATGACTTTTATTTTTGTTTGACATTCATTAGCATTAATTGAGCCCACCTGATGATTTATTTCATTCCATTGCTGCACAAGTTGAACAAGGCCGCGCATCTATTGGCGATAGCCGATAACACCTTGTTGAAGTTGAAGTGGAGCTGTTGTAGAAGTAGGTGAAGTTGGAGTCCAGTCTGTTGAAGTTGTAGTATAGAGAAAGTTGTAGTTCAGGTGACTTAAACATCAGGGAGACAGAAAGCTCAGAATACTCAGCCAGTGCTCACTTTGGACTCAGGGACCCATGGGTTTGGACTCAGGGACCATCTCAGGGTTTGGACTCAGGGACCCATTCAGGCTGGGGCTGGCCAGGGTTTGGACTCAGGGAGTGGCAACTATGGCAACCTGAGGCTCAGAGGCCCTCTTCCCCCCTCACAAAGGGAGCCCACAAGGCCTATTCCCCGACTCGGAACCAATGTGAGGTTTGGGCTTGTCTACAGGTTTGAGAGTTAGAGCTTCTTCATCCCATCAGCATAGAGTGAAGTGAAAGCGCAATGGAGGAAAGGTGCGGAGGAGAAGACACAACAAATGTAGTCACAACATCCATTGCATCACCTCACAAGTATTTAGGAGTGGGAGTACATCTACAGCATCTTCCACAATCTCTACAGCAGCAAAATAGAGGAGTTTTGCGCTCAAACCTCACGCCGATCACCTACAAGTATCTCCCTTTTTCAAATCGTATGTTGTTGTTTCTAATTCCTCACCACTGGCTTCTAAGTGGGCGCCAATGTATTGCTTGCCGATTTGTAACCCTTATTCACCCTAATCGAAGTGTAGAATGCAACCAACCCAATCACCTGTGGTCTCAGTTTATTATAGCCGATTCATATAGTTTTTGAATTTTAAAATGCACTTCTATCTGCTATCTTCCAGACGTTCTGACTTGAACTTACTAATGTTGAAAACAATTCACCTGGAGTAAGAGGTAATCAATGCACTTGCTCAAAGCCTTCAACTACCGGATTCGACGTTTTTGTCAAGCTGCTTTTGTCACTTTGCTTTTGAAAATGAACAGAAAATGAAGTTGAAGTCCATCACGATGCATTTGTCGTACTAATGCTGCTGGAAGTGGAACTCCACTTTCAGGTACTCCTGAAGAGGATGGGCGAGGGATGGAAAAGAGTTGAACAGCGCGCTTGAAGGCAAAGTTCTTAGATGACCAGTTTCCTTAGATAACCCTATAGGCCTTTTCACACCATGGCCCCCATCTTTTTTGGGAGGGGAGGAGGGGATGGAGGAGTGATGAAGGGGGCATTGACAGGAGCCCTGCAGTTTCTTCGGTGTCACGCCGCTCGGAAGGATCATCTATCGCTGCAGGCAAGGTTGGGGATACTTTAAATGGGTCTCCTAAAATTTTGATCTTTTGTGAAA
Organism: Ptycholaimellus sp. GST1_10; assembly: GCA_030248095.1. Taxonomy (NCBI): domain Eukaryota; kingdom Metazoa; phylum Nematoda; class Chromadorea; order Chromadorida; family Chromadoridae; genus Ptycholaimellus; species Ptycholaimellus sp. GST1_10. Next base: position 11,016 of record JASANA010011970.1, on the reverse strand, counting down.
CAGATGAGCATTAGGAAATCAAGTTTTGGGGTTATGAAGAAGATCGTTGAAAAAACGTTGAATCCTGTCGTTGAAGGCTTTGAGCAAGTGCATTGATTGCCCTGGATGCTATTCTTTGGACCTCGCAAATTTGCTGTTCTTAAAAAGTGAGAAACGCAGCTCCGACCTGTCTATCGCCTCTTCGCAGAGCTTGGAAAGCCAGTAACAGTCCCCTATCAAGCTTTATGAGCAAGTTTATCCGCCTTTCTCCCACCGCTTCTTCCGATTTTATTCCGACTTTCTGCCCTGCAGTACACGAGGCCGCGCCGACCCATGGAGACGCCGAATCCACCGCCTCCATCAACGGCTCCTCTCTGTCTTCTTCACCTCCCCCACCATTCTACCCGCCTACACCTAAACAGCCCAGTTTTTATGCTTCCATTTATTTCATCCACACCATCTAGACGACACGTATGGCCATGCTAGACCCGTATGCACTGTCCTGGTCGAATCAGCATTGCCCCTGGTAGTTGTGTCTGGAATATACAATGGGTTCGAATCATCAGCTGAGGAAGTATTGTTTAGAGAAAGCACAGAGGAGCGGCTGGAAGAGGAGCCCTGTACCGCCCAACGTCGCCAGCTTTTTCTCCTCCTTCTTTCCCCCCAGTCTCCCTTTTGACCTATCCTCTCTGCATTTCACTCTCTTCCTTTGCCAGAAGCGAGCCGCAGAAAGGGGCGGCAATAATTTGGAGCCTCCCCTAGCCAAGTCTCTGCATGCCAGTACCTTACCAAAAAGGCAGCCTTTTTCTTTGCTTTTGACTAAGCAATGATTGATTTGGGTATATTCTGAGGCATTTGATTGATAGATAGGCGCAGACATTAGGGCTTTTGGGGGTTGAAGTGATTAAGGGGAGGAGAGGAAAAAGGGAGTATTTAGTGTCTGCTGCCCACGTTGCCAAAAAGCAGCGAATGGATGAGTTGCGGCAGTTACTGGAAATACAGCGGCAGAAAATTGCGGGCGCTGATTGATATTGCACCAGTTCGAGCACCGAATGTTTCATCAATTGTGCTCACTTTTCCAAAGACTTTTGATTATAATGCGTTAAAAGAATTTGGATTAAGCAGTGAAGCAGAAGAATGCTTCTTGTGCACGATTAAAACTAAGCTGTTGCATTTTAGAAATGTCTGACTTTTTTGAATTCTGGATGCTTAAAAATGGAGATACAGTGTGATCTTAACCAGAACAACTTCACTTTCTCAATCTTACAGAAATTCTTGGTTCTTTTATATCGCGAGTCGAGGAATATGTAAGCCCTGACGTAAGCCAAGGCTCTCAAAAAGGAGATAAGTACTCATATAGCTCCTCTGCACGGAAATCTTTAGTAAAAGGCGAAAGATTTTCTCGCAATTTGCAGAGGAACCAGAGCTGATAGTTTGTGATTGTCTGACTAGTAAGAATACTTTTTGCAACCTGGTGTAAGAGGGTAGGAAGGAGTCGAAATGCGCAGACAACGCAGACCACAGATTCTGTGGGCCACTCTTGCATACCTACAATGTGCAGTATTTAGATTAAGAATAGGGGAATGACTGTTGCCTACGACCATACCACGTTGAAAGCACCGCATCCCGTCCGATCTGCGAAGTTAAGCAACGTTGGGCCTGGTTAGTACTTGGATGGGGGACCGCCTGGGAATACCAGGTGTCGTAGGCTTTTTGTCTTTTATTTAGCAGAACATTGATTTGTAAAAAAAATTTGCTTTTGCCTTTTTTGTATCATGGTTGCTACAGCTTTGTTTTTTTCCTTATTTTCCCTTGAAATGCAATAATTGCGTCAAAATTTGGTAAACAAAAATAAGGGATATATTTTCTAACTAGGATTGACCAATAAGGATGACAATAAGCCAGCTAGCTAGGTTTCGCTTTTGCAAAGCTGCCAGGTACACTCTTTTAAAAACACTTAATTGCCAGGTCAAGAGTTGAAAAGATTTGGTACCTTTAGTTTTTATCCTTTGTTAAGGTAATTCAAAACCTTTCATTATTCGGAATTTAATTCTATTAATTGGCAACATATTCTTTTCTTTTTTCTTTTATTTTATCTTCCAACAGGGTTGGGAAATAAACGCAAAGCATCACTGCGTGCGCATGAATGGGGCAAAAGAGGGCAGCGAGAGACATGGGCGTGTAAGAGGCTGGGCGGCTAGGGAGGGGAGGGGGGGGGGGGTCCTCAGCGCCCCCTTGCGGTTGCCAAAAAGGCCTCCGGGGATCCCAGTATCGCGCTCTCCGGCATCCGATTCCAGAATCCAGCGACCCTGTGGGGCCAGCTCAGGGCCATCATCCGCGGTAGCCTAGGGTCGATAAAGAGGCGGCAGTTGTGTGATAGTTGGCGGACACTGACTTTTCGTATTACAAGGCCTGGGCAGAGCTGCCTGCCATGGTAAACACTGTGCAGTAGGCGAAGGTCAGCATAGAATCTTCTATCCTCAAGCGAATCAAGTCCTAGAAATTGGAGGCGGAAGGGGTAGCCCTGGTTTCTAAGAGGACACTTCTGGAAGATGAATCGAGTGAAGGTTTTTTGGATGCCTTCAATTCTCAGACAGTCTGCCCTGCTTAGCGTGTTCCATGCAGGCGAAGCGTACTCGAGAATTGGCCTGACATAGGTGGAGAAAGCTTTGCACAGGATTGATGGGGAGGGGTGGCTAAAGCACTTCTTAAGTAGGTAGCACATTTGCTTGGCCTTGGCACAAATAGCGGTTGTGTGTGCAGAGAAAGACAGCGCAGAGGAAACGAGCACTCCTAGATCTCTGTACACTCGATTCTCAGCCAGAGGAAGGATGGCATTGCAGAGGAGATAGGCTGAGCCTAAGCCATTTCCAATCGGGAGCAAATTGCAAGCTCATCATTTAGTTTTATTGAGACAATTTATCAGAACGCATTTTAAGGGTGCTGGAACACAAGGGGGGGCTCTTTAAAACTCAAAACAATCTATCACCCATCTCTCAAATCAGCCTCTGTTGCTGCCTAGATTTAGCGCTTGAAAGCTATTTTTACCAGAAAGCATTTTAGTCGTCAGTCAGAACTGAATTGGAAAGGGACCGGCACATTTCTTGACACGAGCCCTGTGCCCATCTTTCTGGCATGTGCTGAAAATCAAAAATGCAGATTATTAGTAGTACATTTTTGCCATTTGGCTAAGAAACTGGATAAATGCAGACTATTAGCAGTAACTTTTTGTCCCTGAAGTGCACACTATTAGCAGTAACTATTGCCATTTGGCTTATAAACTGGATAAGGGGAAAAACTCGACCGAGACCACTTCCTTGATGCCTTGAAAACGTCCATGACTATGAATTCTACTGCCATCAGTATTGTGCGTGTGTCAGGGCTCTATTTAAGAGAGAAGCGAATGGCATATGAGTGCTCTATTTCAGCGCTATGGCGGACAGTGATAAAAGAGCAAAGGACAGAGATATAGGCTAAATCAGTGGAAGGAAGCTATGGAAAGAAAGAGAGAATAGCAGAGGTCGGTCTGCAACGCAGTTCGGCGCAAAGTAATTCAAGCAGCAGAAGAATACCAGCAACAGCCAACGCGGCAAAAAAAATACGGAGGGCAGGTTTCACCTGGCTGAGCAGCAGTTGATCATTGCTGGAGTCCAGCTCGGGACAGTCCCGCCTCCTGGATCAATTTCAATAGCATTGCCTATTAGAATGGCTTTAGGTGGAGTGCGGTACCAAAGGCTTGGATTGGCAATAATGCCCAGACGGGTGGCCTCTGCCATCGCCACCTCACTTAGTCCAGGTGTCTGTCGCCGCATACTTGCCTAAAATCCGTCGCCTGGAGTTTCAAGCTCCAAACTGACCCTAGAGCAGAGAGTGCAATGCTTGAGTTTTGAGGAAAACCCCTGAGCGGTTCGAAGAAGACTCACCCGAAGCCTGAAATTATAGATGAAGTGCGTGTTTCTGGCTCGACTGGTATCGTAGAAGAGCTCCGTCCCGCAGTCCTTCCTCCAGGACTCCAGAACACCCTTATCGTTGGACATGTGCAGCAGCTGGCCCTCTTGCAAGTCCTCGGGGTGCTCTTGGAGCCAGCCCGAGCGCTTGCCCGATATCAGACGGAAGCGACTGCCATAGACGGCCGCATTGATGGGAGAGGGGGCCAGTACCTGAGAGCAGAGAGACCTGTACCTGAGAGTACCTGAGAGCCCTAGGGCTTGCACAGACCAAGGGAGGGGAATGGATTGTAAAAGCCTTACCGTAGTGGGGCTGTTGGGATCATAGACATCACCCTGTCGCTGCAGTGGGAGGATGATGGGCAAAGGACGCGAGAAGAGGCTGGTCAAGTAGCCGCCCCCAAAGCACTCCAGCAACAGGCGCAGCAGCAGGCCCATGAGAAGGGCTGAAGGTCCGCCGCCAGGACTCTGCCTCCGCAGGCCAGCCCACTCCGCTGCCTTCCCCACCAGCAGAGCAGCGGCCAGGATTGTAAAAGCCTTACCGTAGTGGGGCTGTTGGGATGATAGACATCGCCCTGTCGCTGCAGTGGCAGGATGATGGGCAGAGGACGCGAGAAGAGGCTGGTCAAGTAGCCGCCCCCAAAGCACTCCAGCAACAGGCGCAGCAGCAGGCCCATGAGAAGGGCTGAAGGTCCGCCGCCAGGACTCTGCCTCCGCAGGCCAGCCCACTCCGCTGCCTTCCCCACCAGCAGAGCAGCGGCCAGGATTGTAAAAGCCTTACCGTAGTGGGGCTGTTGGGATGATAGACATCGCCCTGTCGCTGCAGTGGCAGGATGATGGGCAGAGGACGCGAGAAGAGGCTGGTCAAGTAGCCGCCCCCAAAGCACTCCAGCAACAGGCGCAGCAGCAGGCCCATGAGAAGGGCTGAAGGTCCGCCGCCAGGACTCTGCCTCCGCAGGCCAGCCCACTCCGCTGCCTTCCACCACCAGCAGAGCAGCGGCCAGGATTGTAAAAGCCTTACCGTAGTGGGGCTGTTGGGATGATAGACATCGCCCTGTCGCTGCAGTGGCAGGATGATGGGCAGAGGACGCGAGAAGAGGCTGGTCAAGTAGCCGCCCCCAAAGCACTCCAGCAACAGGCGCAGCAGCAGGCCCATGAGAAGGGCTGAAGGTCCGCCGCCAGGACTCTGCCTCCGCAGGCCAGCCCACTCCGCTGCCTTCCCCACCAGCAGAGCAGCGGCCAGGATTGTAAAAGCCTTACCGTAGTGGGGCTGTTGGGATGATAGACATCGCCCTGTCGCTGCAGTGGCAGGATGATGGGCAGAGGACGCGAGAAGAGGCTGGTCAAGTAGCCGCCCCCAAAGCACTCCAGCAACAGGCGCAGCAGCAGGCCCATGAGAAGGGCTGAAGGTCCGCCGCCAGGGCCTTTTCTTTTCGCGGCGATGGCGTTACCTGATTTGAGTTGGCGTCGGCGCCCCTCCTGAACTGTCTACCGCCCGCCTAGCGGGTGTGTCCTGTCTAGCGCCCTCCTCCCCTATTCCTCCCCGCCTGATCTTTCATATTATTTTGCTGCCTTAAACCATAAAAACATAAATTAGCTTCGTACATTTTCCTTAAGACTAAAATTAATTATTCTGCTTTGATTCTATAATATTGCAATTATGTTGTATATTTGCAAACAACTAACACCACCCTTTTTTTATCTCATTACTACATCCCACATAATAATTTTAAAAGACAGACATACATATTTTTCTTATTCTAGTCTTCTTAGACGAGGTCTGTAGGCTAACTTAACAAACATCTTAAACACATCTAAACTTATTTTTCTTCCCAAATTTTCTCATAACCCAACCCCAAAACAAAAAGACCGAAAACCTTTAAAAAAAAAAAAACAAACCACCCCCAAGACCAGCGCTTCTCCCTCCCCCCCCGCCCCCCCTACCCCTCCCCCCACCCCCCCCCCTCCCCCCCCCCCCCCTTTTTTGTGTGAGAAATTTTTTTTTTTTTTCTTTTACAAAGATAAGGGAGGGGAGGTTAATAAGGGAAACGCTACGACATATATTGTGTAAATTCCCCGCCCCCAAAAAAATTGTTGGTGGTGGGCAAAGGGGCCGAATGGGGTTTCAGGCCTCCAGCCGACCCGACCATACCTTTTGAAAATGAAATAGGCCCAGGACTCTGCCTCCGCAGGCCAGCCCACTCCGCTGCCTTCCCCACCAGCAGAGCAGCGGCCAGGATTGTAAAAGCCTTACCGTAGTGGGGCTGTTGGGATGATAGACATCGCCCTGTCGCTGCAGTGGCAGGATGATGGGCAGAGGACGCGAGAAGAGGCTGGTCAAGTAGCCGCCCCCAAAGCACTCCAGCAACAGGCGCAGCAGCAGGCCCATGAGAAGGGCTGAAGGTCCGCCGCCAGGACTCTGCCTCCGCAGGCCAGCCCACTCCGCTGCCTTCCCCACCAGCAGAGCAGCGGCCAGGATTGTAAAAGCCTTACCGTAGTGGGGCTGTTGGGATGATAGACATCGCCCTGTCGCTGCAGTGGCAGGATGATGGGCAGAGGACGCGAGAAGAGGCTGGTCAAGTAGCCGCCCCCAAAGCACTCCAGCAACAGGCGCAGCAGCAGGCCCATGAGAAGGGCTGAAGGTCCGCCGCCAGGACTCTGCCTCCGCAGGCCAGCCCACTCCGCTGCCTTCCCCACCAGCAGAGCAGCGGCCAGGATTGTAAAAGCCTTACCGTAGTGGGGCTGTTGGGATGATAGACATCGCCCTGTCGCTGCAGTGGCAGGATGATGGCGCCTCCAGCGCCTCCTTGCCCATCACACTGCGGCCACCCGCCTAGCCCTCCTTCAGAAAGTAGGAGGCCTGCTGCTCCACTCCCTGCCCTACTGCCCTCCCTCCACAGCAGCTGCAGCCAACCGAGTGCGGAGCCTTGTTGGCAGACAGGCCCGAGTTGCCCTCAACGACTGGGAGAGCAGCCGCCAACTCGTTCTCTCAAAGGCCCAGATCCCCTCCTATGAGGAGCTCCTGTTTCGCCAGTGCTTCCTCTTCCTTTGGCGGAGCCTGGTAGAAGGGCGGGCTTATGGTGAATGGCTGGAGGAGCTCCCTTCTGCTCCCTCTCCTCCACACCATGGCCACAGCACACGGCGAGCAACTCAGGCCCGGCAGGAGCCTGAGCTCCCAGCCTCCTGCTTCTGGCGGCTGGCGGACATTGGAGAGGCCTGGCCAGGGGGACGGGATAGGCTCAACCGCCTCCAGCCAGTCCGCCTACGACGATGGTGGAACAAGCTTCCCTGGCAAGCAATTGGCGTCGATGAGCCCCAGGATCAGATCAGAGGCGAATCTCAGGCAAAGAGAGCAGCGGCAGACCTTTTTGAAGCTAGCGATCACAATGCCCTAAAACTCCTCACTTTCTAATAACTGCCCCCTTAACTGTGCCATGATTCCTTTTCTTTGTCTGCCTCACAGCGCTTTGCTAATGGCATAAAAAGACACTTGGAAAAAATGGGCAGAGGACGCGAGAAGAGGCTGGTCAAGTAGCCGCCCCCAAAGCACTCCAGCAACAGGCGCAGCAGCAGGCCCATGAGAAGGGCTGAAGGTCCGCCGCCAGGACTCTGCCTCCGCAGGCCAGCCCACTCCGCTGCCTTCCCCACCAGCAGAGCAGCGGCCAGGATTGTAAAAGCCTTACCGTAGTGGGGCTGTTGGGATGATAGACATCGCCCTGTCGCTGCAGTGGCAGGATGATGGGCAGAGGACGCGAGAAGAGGCTGGTCAAGTAGCCGCCCCCAAAGCACTCCAGCAACAGGCGCAGCAGCAGGCCCATGAGAAGGGCTGAAGGTCCGCCGCCAGGACTCTGCCTCCGCAGGCCAGCCCACTCCGCTGCCTTCCCCACCAGCAGAGCAGCGGCCAGGATTGTAAAAGCCTTACCGTAGTGGGGCTGTTGGGATGATAGACATCGCCCTGTCGCTGCAGTGGCAGGATGATGGGCAGAGGACGCGAGAAGAGGCTGGTCAAGTAGCCGCCCCCAAAGCACTCCAGCAACAGGCGCAGCAGCAGGCCCATGAGAAGGGCTGAAGGTCCGCCGCCAGGACTCTGCCTCCGCAGGCCAGCCCACTCCGCTGCCTTCCCCACCAGCAGAGCAGCGGCCAGGATTGTAAAAGCCTTACCGTAGTGGGGCTGTTGGGATGATAGACATCGCCCTGTCGCTGCAGTGGCAGGATGATGGGCAGAGGACGCGAGAAGAGGCTGGTCAAGTAGCCGCCCCCAAAGCACTCCAGCAACAGGCGCAGCAGCAGGCCCATGAGAAGGGCTGAAGGTCCGCCGCCAGGACTCTGCCTCCGCAGGCCAGCCCACTCCGCTGCCTTCCCCACCAGCAGAGCAGCGGCCAGGATTGTAAAAGCCTTACCGTAGTGGGGCTGTTGGGATGATAGACATCGCCCTGTCGCTGCAGTGGCAGGATGATGGGCAGAGGACGCGAGAAGAGGCTGGTCAAGTAGCCACCCCCAAAGCACTCCAGCAACAGGCGCAGCAGCAGGCCCATGAGAAGGGCTGAAGGTCCGCCGCCAGGACTCTGCCTCCGCAGGCCAGCCCACTCCGCTGCCTTCCCCACCAGCAGAGCAGCGGCCAGGATTGTAAAAGCCTTACCGTAGTGGGGCTGTTGGGATGATAGACATCGCCCTGTCGCTGCAGTGGCAGGATGATGGGCAGAGGACGCGAGAAGAGGCTGGTCAAGTAGCCGCCCCCAAAGCACTCCAGCAACAGGCGCAGCAGCAGGCCCATGAGAAGGGCTGAAGGTCCGCCGCCAGGACTCTGCCTCCGCAGGCCAGCCCACTCCGCTGCCTTCCCCACCAGCAGAGCAGCGGCCAGGATTGTAAAAGCCTTACCGTAGTGGGGATGTTGGGATGATAGACATCGCCCTGTCGCTGCAGTGGCAGGATGATGGGCAGAGGACGCGAGAAGAGGCTGGTCAAGTAGCCGCCCCCAAAGCACTCCAGCAACAGGCGCAGCAGCAGGCCCATGAGAAGGGCTGAAGGTCCGCCGCCAGGACTCTGCCTCCGCAGGCCAGCCCACTCCGCTGCCTTCCCCACCAGCAGAGCAGCGGCCAGGATTGTAAAAGCCTTACCGTAGTGGGGCTGTTGGGATGATAGACATCGCCCTGTCGCTGCAGTGGCAGGATGATGGGCAGAGGACGCGAGAAGAGGCTGGTCAAGTAGCCGCCCCCAAAGCACTCCAGCAACAGGCGCAGCAGCAGGCCCATGAGAAGGGCTGAAGGTCCGCCGCCAGGACTCTGCCTCCGCAGGCCAGCCCACTCCGCTGCCTTCCCCACCAGCAGAGCAGCGGCCAGGATTGTAAAAGCCTTACCGTAGTGGGGCTGTTGGGATGATAGACATCGCCCTGTCGCTGCAGTGGCAGGATGATGGGCAGAGGACGCGAGAAGAGGCTGGTCAAGTAGCCGCCCCCAAAGCACTCCAGCAACAGGCGCAGCAGCAGGCCCATGAGAAGGGCTGAAGGTCCGCCGCCAGGACTCTGCCTCCGCAGGCCAGCCCACTCCGCTGCCTTCCCCACCAGCAGAGCAGCGGCCAGGATTGTAAAAGCCTTACCGTAGTGGGGCTGTTGGGATGATAGACATCGCCCTGTCGCTGCAGTGGCAGGATGATGGGCAGAGGACGCGAGAAGAGGCTGGTCAAGTAGCCGCCCCCAAAGCACTCCAGCAACAGGCGCAGCAGCAGGCCCATGAGAAGGGCTGAAGGTCCGCCGCCAGGACTCTGCCTCCGCAGGCCAGCCCACTCCGCTGCCTTCCCCACCAGCAGAGCAGCGGCCAGGATTGTAAAAGCCTTACCGTAGTGGGGCTGTTGGGATGATAGACATCGCCCTGTCGCTGCAGTGGCAGGATGATGGGCAGAGGACGCGAGAAGAGGCTGGTCAAGTAGCCGCCCCCAAAGCACTCCAGCAACAGGCGCAGCAGCAGGCCCATGAGAAGGGCTGAAGGTCCGCCGCCAGGACTCTGCCTCCGCAGGCCAGCCCACTCCGCTGCCTTCCCCACCAGCAGAGCAGCGGCCAGGATTGTAAAAGCCTTACCGTAGTGGGGCTGTTGGGATGATAGACATCGCCCTGTCGCTGCAGTGGCAGGATGATGGGCAGAGGACGCGAGAAGAGGCTGGTCAAGTAGCCGCCCCCAAAGCACTCCAGCAACAGGCGCAGCAGCAGGCCCATGAGAAGGGCTGAAGGTCCGCCGCCAGGACTCTGCCTCCGCAGGCCAGCCCACTCCGCTGCCTTCCCCACCAGCAGAGCAGCGGCCAGGATTGTAAAAGCCTTACCGTAGTGGGGCTGTTGGGATGATAGACATCGCCCTGTCGCTGCAGTGGCAGGATGATGGGCAGAGGACGCGAGAAGAGGCTGGTCAAGTAGCCGCCCCCAAAGCACTCCAGCAACAGGCGCAGCAGCAGGCCCATGAGAAGGGCTGAAGGTCCGCCGCCAGGACTCTGCCTCCGCAGGCCAGCCCACTCCGCTGCCTTCCCCACCAGCAGAGCAGCGGCCAGGATTGTAAAAGCCTTACCGTAGTGGGGCTGTTGGGATGATAGACATCGCCCTGTCGCTGCAGTGGCAGGATGATGGGCAGAGGACGCGAGAAGAGGCTGGTCAAGTAGCCGCCCCCAAAGCACTCCAGCAACAGGCGCAGCAGCAGGCCCATGAGAAGGGCTGAAGGTCCGCCGCCAGGACTCTGCCTCTGCAGGCCAGCCCACTCCGCTGCCTTCCCCACCAGCAGAGCAGCGGCCAGGATTGTAAAAGCCTTACCGTAGTGGGGCTGTTGGGATGATAGACATCGCCCTGTCGCTGCAGTGGCAGGATGATGGGCAGAGGACGCGAGAAGAGGCTGGTCAAGTAGCCGCCCCCAAAGCACTCCAGCAACAGGCGCAGCAGCAGGCCCATGAGAAGGGCTGAAGGTCCGCCGCCAGGACTCTGCCTCCGCAGGCCAGCCCACTCCGCTGCCTTCCCCACCAGCAGAGCAGCGGCCAGGATTGTAAAAGCCTTACCGTAGTGGGGCTGTTGGGATGATAGACATCGCCCTGTCGCTGCAGTGGCAGGATGATGGGC
>JASANA010011969.1:0-14852 GCA_030248095.1 Ptycholaimellus sp. GST1_10 | reverse complement strand
ACCTACTTTAGGTCTCTTTCTCAAAATTGCCAAGTGGGAGCTGAAACACCTCGCCAAGCAAATTATTCCCTCTCCTCTCCCGCCAATTATTGCTTCTCCCAGCTCTCAGCTCATTCACAGCCAGCAGGAAGTAGGCTGATCAAAGAGGAAGAGATAGAGCAATTGGTCCGCAGACATTGAGGACAAGGAGAGTAATGAAACACCCGGTTTTCCAAAAAGAAGAGAACATGGCGTGTCAAAGTAGCCTAGGATCAGGAAGAAAAGCATACATGATAGCTCCCGTAGTTCTTTCCAGCATCCCCTTCAACCCGCCGATGGGGATGGGATATTCCTAGCCAAAGTTAGTGGAATGGCTTGAGCAAATGTGTACTTTTAAGACCCGGTTTTTGGTAGGAACACGAATCCTATAAAGGAGGCCGGACATAAATTTTCTGACCCCCATTTTTTATTGCAGATTCTGAATCTCCATACAATTTTATGTATCCCCACCAATTTTGGGCGAAAAATATGGAAAATTTGGCTCGCTACAGCTCCAAACGTGAAGGGAAGTCAAAAACTTGCCAAAATTTGAATTTTAGCGAATTCAGCTTACAAAACTGGCAATTTCTAGGTATTTTTCATTAAAAATACTAGCTTTATGGGTATCGATCGAAAGCTAACCATCTTGCCGACCTGTCTGTGCCCTTGCTTTGTTCCGAATATGCACCTGGATCGAAAAAAGTTTCGTTAACTTGCTGATGACCAAAATCTAAATTTTTCCATTTTTGCAGAAAATTGTCATTTTCATGTTCCTAACTTACATATTCGGGTAAATGACTATTATTTTTGAAATCATCGTTAAATTTTGGTCTAGAAAATGCTGAAAAATGTTCCAAAAAGGGGTGCTCCAAACGAGCGGCAAGCGCGTTTATAAGCCACAGTCAAGAATGACCCCATGTTATAACATAGGGCACTTTAGCGAAGTTGCAATTTTTGCACTAAAAAACTTCCTGCTCCTATGCAGATCAATACTACTCAATTTCCTTTTGTGAGCTTACTTATCTAGGCCTAAAGCAAATATTAATGAAGAAAAAACATTGGGTTTCACTTGGCAATTTTGAGAAAAGACCCTAAGATCGAGGGCAGGTCAAGAATTGGCCCTATGCTATAACATGGGCAATATATATGACTTATGAACAAAAAAACTCAAGTTGTCTGTGCAGTTCTCAAAATTACAGGTGCTACAGCACAAAAACTCTATATTGCAATTTTCAAGCCTTTCTACCCAAAAAAGTAATGTTTCAAATGCTCGGAAACTGGTTCCACCCCTCCAGATCTTCCTAAAATAGCATTAGCTTTCAGGAAAAAAAAAGTTTGTCCAAATCCGTTGAGAATTCGGTGAGGACCAGCATTTCCAGAAATACATATATACATATATATATATATATATATATATATATATATATATACATATATATGAGGACAAAAGTTGAGTAACCTCTATAGACCGCGGAGCGGCCCTTCGGGCCGCTCCGCGGTCAAAAAAAACATTGGGTTTCACTTGGCAATTTTGAGAAAAGACCCTAAGATCGAGGGCAGGTCAAGAATTGGCCCTATGCTATAACATGGGCAAAAAACGACCAAAAAATTTTTGGTCTTGTATTTTAATTTCAATGGCCTAAATCGATACTCCTGCCTCAAATACACCAGAATATGTCATTTTTGTGGCCAGTTTTGATGAATTTTGAAATTTGGCATTTACAGGTTTTTCCCAAAGTCTCTAAGCTTGTCCCAAAATCCCATAGTATGGAATTTCAAAATTCATCAAAACTGGCCACAAAAATGACATATTCTGGTGTATTTGAGGCAGGAGTATCGATTTAGGCCATTGGAATTAAAATACAAGACCAAAAATTTTTTGGTCGTTTTTTGCCCATGTTATAGCATAGGGCCAATTCTTGACCTGCCCTCGATCTTAGGGTCTTTTCTCAAAATTGCCAAGTGAAACCCAATGTTTTTTCTTCATTAATATTTGCATTAGGCCTAGATAAGTAAGCTCACAAAAGGAAATTGAGTAATATTGATCTGCATAGGAGCAGGAAGTTTTTGACCGCGGAGCGGCCCGAAGGGCCGCTCCGCGGTCTATAGACGTTACTCAACTTTTGTCCTCATATATATGTATATATATAACTGGTACCATCGGCAAGCCAAATGTTGGTCTCTTTTCTCCAAATTTTGTAATTGCCTCGAGCAAAAAGTCAAGGAAATACATCTACTACTTGTGGAATCTGCTGCTAGGACAGTTGCATTTTGTTTTTGGCGCGCAGTTCAGTGTCTCTTTCCATGCGCACCCAAAAACAAAATGCAGATGACGCAGCAGATTCCACAAGTAGTAGATGTATTTCCTTGACTTTTTGCTCGAGGCAATTACAAAATTTGGAGAAAAGAGACCAACATTTGGCTTGCCGATGGTACCAGTTATTTCTTCCACTTTTAATATAGCATAAAATGTATAAATAAAAATTTATTTTCTTCCACTTTTAATATAGCATAAAATGTATAAATAACATGTATAACTGGTACCATCGGCAAGCCAAATGTGGTCTCTTTTCTCCAAATTTTGTAATTGCCTCGAGCAAAAAGTCAAGGAAATACATCTACTACTAGTGGAATCTGCTGCTTGGACAGTTGCATTTTGTTTTTGGCGCGCAGTTCAGTGTCTCTTTCCATGCGCGCCAAAAACAAAATGCAGATGACGCAGCAGATTCCACTAGTAGTAGATGTATTTCCTTGACTTTTTGCTCGAGGCAATTACAAAATTTGGAGAAAAAGAGACCACATTTGGCTTGCCGATGGTACCAGTTATTTCTTCCACTTTTAATATAGTATAAAATGTATAAATACAATTTTAAATTATTCGACAATTTTTGAAAAAATAAAAAAATAAAAAATAAACTTATTAAAAAACTATAACAAAAAGAAAAGAATGGAAAATTAAAAATACCATGCAATTTATTGGCTAACTAACATAACATTTTTTGTGAAATTTTCATGATTTTTACTTTTACTTTATGGGAGAAAAGAGATTCACATTTGGCCTGCCGATGGTACCAGAAATTTATTTCACTATAGTATAAAATGTATAAATGAAAATTTTTTTATTGTTGGTTATGTATTATTTTATATTAAGATATTATTGGATAAAAAAAATAAATAAAAAATAAACCTTTTTAAAAAAATATAACAAAAAGAAAATATCGATTTAAAAATCAAGAAATACAATGCATATTTATTGCAAAATAACATATTTTTGTGAAATTTTCATGATTTATACTTCAGGGCAATCGATTTTGGGGAGAAATCTTAATGTCATAAAAGAGCTTTAATTTTGGCCTGCCGATGGTACCAGTTGTTTTCTCAACATAAAATTTCCAAAAAAAACTGATTGTCTGAGAAGGATTCGAACCTCCCAGTTTTACCCAACTGTCCAATCGCTTAGACCACTACACCACTGGTGCATATGCCTGTTTGATCAACTGAAGACTTATGAATAAATAAATACATGAGTCCCAGGGACCCGGAAGGGGGAAAGGGGGAAGAAATGAATACCTACTATCGTTCATTGAATAGATGCGGAGCAGAAGGAGAAGAAGGAGAAGGAGAAGGAGAAGGAGAAGGAGAAGGAGAAGGAGAAGGAGAAGGAGAAGGAGAAGGAGAAGGAGGAGGGAGAAGGAGAAGGAGAAGGAGAAGGAGAAGGAGAAGGAGAAGGAGAAGGGGAAGGAAAGAAGGTTCGGACAAATGGTTTTTTGCAATTTTCATTGTAAAAACATTTGTTTTTTGCAAAAGTCAAAAAAGAAACTATAGTCAATTCGATGTTGCTCATTCCAATGGAAAAAGAATTAGAACGATTGGAGCATTCTGTGACGAGCAGCAGCCTTATCAAAATTAAGATCTAGCAATAACCCCGAAAACGTACACCTGGGTCGAAAAGAGGGGCTGGGCGCTGACACTCCGCTAACGCTCCGTTCGCGCCAGCCCAATATGGCGCAAATCGCAATAGGTGACCGCGGAGCACACCACCTTCCAGCTTAATATATGAATGCATGGAATTTTGTCACTCCAAAAGGCAAGTCTGTGGTTTGTCAACCATTTTCAAAAGTAAGCACATATTTGGAACCGCTATATACGACTTGTGAACAAAAAAACTCAAATCTTCTGTTCAATTCTCAGCCGTTCAGCTGTTACTGATTATTGATTCTATTGCCGTGCATGAAAGTTTGTGGCTCAAAAGGGTAAGTCTGTGGTTTCTCAACCATTTTCAAAAATAAGCACAGATTTGGAACCGCTATATACGACTTGTGAACAAAAAACTTAAGTCTTCGATTCAATTCTTAGCCGTTCAGCTGTTACTGATTATTGATGCTGTTGCCATGCATGAAAGTTTGTCACTCAAGAGGGTAAGCCTGTGGTTTCTCAACCATTATCAAAAGTAAGCACCGATTTGGAATCGTTATATATGACTTGTGAACAAAAAAAATCAAGTCTTCTGTGCAATTCTCAAGATTTCAGGTGCTACAGCGCAAAAACTGTATATTGCAATTTTCAAGCCTTCCTACCCACAAAAGTAATGTTTCAAATGCTCGGGGACCGCTTCCTACCGGCGATATCTTCCTAAAACATTATTACCTTTCAGGAAAAAAAAAGTTTGTCCAAATCCGTTGAGAATTCGCCCGTGTACAGCATTTCCAGAAACATATACATATATATATATATTTATATATATATATATATATATATATATATATATGTATAAGGACAAAAGTACATGTATATATATATGTATAAGGACAAAAGTTCAGTAACCTCTATAGACCGCGGAGCGGCCCTTCGGGCCGCTCCGCGGTCAAAAATTTATTTTTTTTAAATATATGGGAAATAAATAAATGAAAATAAACTCATTATTTAAAAAATATAACAAAAAGAAAAGATTCAAAAATCAAAAATACAATTCAAATTTATTGGCAAACTAACATATTTTTGTGAAATTTTCATGATTTATGCTTTGGGCAATCGATTTTTGGGAGAAAAGAGCTCTAATTTTGACCTGCCGATGGTACCAGTTGTTTTTTCAACTTAAAGTTTCCAAAATAAAAATGATAGCCTAAGAAGGATTTGAACCTCCCAGCTTCAACCAGATGTTTAATTGCTTAGACCACTACACCACGGATGAATATGCACAGCTGCTTAACTGAAGACTTATGAATAAAAGTCAATCCATCAGGCCCAAGGACCCGGGGGGGGGTGAGTGGGGGAAGATATGAATACCTACTATCGTCCATTGAATAGATGCGGAGAAGAAGAAGAAGGAGGAGGAGTAGGAGTTCGGACAGATGGTTTTTTACAAAATTTACTACAATTCTGCAACTTTTCAGCGATTTCTCGCGAGTTTTGGTCAATTTGATGATGCTCTTTCCAATGCAAAAAGAATTAGAAAGATTGAATTTCTCTGAGACGAGCTAGAGCCTTATCAATTTTAAGATCTAGCAATAACCCCGAAAACGTACACCTAGGTCGAAAAGAGGGGCTGGGCGCTGACGGTCGCTACACTCCCTCGCGCCAGCCCAATATATATGTATATATGTATTTCTGGAAATGCTGGTCCTCACCGAATTCTCAACGGATTTGGACAAACTTTTTTTTTCCTGAAAGCTAATGCTATTTTAGGAAGATCTGGAGGGGTGGAACCAGTTTCCGAGCATTTGAAACATTACTTTTTTGGGTAGAAAGGCTTGAAAATTGCAATATAGAGTTTTTGTGCTGTAGCACCTGTAATTTTGAGAATTGCACAGACAGCTTGAGTTTTTTTGTTCACAAGTCATATATAACGATTCCAAATCGGTGCTTACTTTTGATAATGGTTGAGAAACCACAGACTTGCCCTCTTGAGTGACAAATTTTCACGCATGACAATAGCATCAATAATTAGTAGCAGCTGAACGGCTGATAATTGAACAGAACACTTGAGTTTTTATGTTCACAAGTCGTATATAACGATTCCAAATCTGTGCTTACTTTTGAAAATGGTTGAGCAACCACATACTTGCCCTCTTGAGTGACTAACTTTCACACATGACAATAGCATCAATAATTAGTAGCAGCTGAACGGCTGATAATTGAACAGAACACTTGAGTTTTTTTGTTCACAAGTCGTATATAACGATTCCAAATCTGTGCTTAATTTTGAAAATGGTTGAGAAACCACATACTTGCCTTCTTGAGTGACGAACTTTCACACATGACAATAGCATCAATAACTAGTAGCAGCTGAACGGCTGATAATTGAACAGAAGACTTTGGTTTTTTGGTTCACAAGTCGTATATAACGATTCCAAATCTGTGCTTACTTTTGAAAATGGTTGAGAAACCACATACTTGCCCTCTTGAGTGACGAACTTTCACACATGACAATAGCATCAATAATTAGTAGCAGCTGAACGGCTGATAATTGAACAGAAGACTTTGGTTTTTTGATTCACAAGTCGTATATAACGATTCCAAATCTGTGCTTACTTTTGAAAATGGTTGAGAAACCACTGACATTTCCTTTTGAGATGCAATGTTCACCCTCACAGCAGACATTTTCCTTAATTTATGGATTTTGCTACATGTGAAGGTGTAAGCGCTCCGCGGTCACCTATTGCGCTTTGCGCCATATACTTGTTTAGTGCAAAAATTGCAACTTCGCTAAAGTGCCCTATGTTATAACATGGGGTCATTCTTGACTGTGGCTTATAAACGCACTTGCCGCTCATTTGGAGCACCCCTTTTTGGAACATTTTTCAGCATTTTCTAGACCAAAATTTAACGATGATTTCAAAAATAATAGTCATTTACCCGAATATGTAAGTTAGGAACATGAAAATGACAATTTTCTGCAAAAATGGAAAAATTTAGATTTTGGTCATCAGCAAGTTAACGAAACTTTTTTCGATCCAGGTGCATATTCGGAACAAAGCAAGGGCACAGACAGGTCGGCAAGATGGTTAGCTTTCGATCGATAGCCATAAAGCTAGTATTTTGAATGAAAAATACCTAGAAATTGCCAGTTTTGTAAACTGAATTCGCTAAAACTCAAATTTTGGCAAGTTTTTGACTTCCCTTCACGTTTGGAGCTGTAGCGAGCCCAATTTTCCATATTTTTCGCCCAAAATTGGTGGAGATACATAAAATTGTATGGAGATTTAGAATCTTTAATAAAAAATGGGGGTCAAAAAATTTATGTCCGGCCGATTCTTGCTGCTCTTAAAAAGTGCCTCTTAAAAGATCACGAGGGAGTTATGAAAAATTGGTTGGTATCACTAGAGTTCGTGGTAAATGACTAAAATCGTAAGTCCCACTTTCGCTACCTATAAGCGACCTAGACGCAATCATGAAGAGATCGCATTCAAATGTTAAAGGGAGGGTATCAGAAATGACGGTGGCACCAATTTCACTGAGACTTATTTGGAAGGTAGTTGGTTGCCAGTGTATCTTGCAAAGCATGTTAGCTACTCCTAAAACAGCTCTTGTTTTCAGATAGAGCATAGCTAAATAGCCCTTTTTAAAAGCTAAATATTGTTTGTAAAATGATCAAACTGAATGAGGCTCATATTAGCAATTAATAAATTATGCGAAACATAAAGTGCTTGAGTAGAAACGCAAGGTTTCCGACAAGAAGAATCTTGATAGATTTTAAGCTTTATTGGATGTTGAAGAGCCAAATAGAGACAAATGATGTTTAATAGAATGGCAACTATTGTTTCAATGGTGCAATGTGACGGAATATAATTTTTGGCAAGTACCAACAAATTTATTTAGCTCCATTTTAACACTTGAATCAATCAAACAAACTGATTCGAATAAAAGGTACAAGTGAAGTTATTGAAACATCGAATATCTGAGTAAGTCAAAATGTAGGGACCAGGTACATTTTGGGCTGCTTGCAAAATGTCGCATCGAATTTCCATACTTTTTTTGATCAAACGTTTAGATTTTGATCATATCTAGCCATTTTTGTTGGGGCGAAATGGGGGAAGATCATCTGATTTTTTGACGATTTTTTTATTACTAAAATTCGATTCTCCTATGCTTCAACACATGAAACTTTGAGATTTTTTTAATCAAAATTTTAACACCAACGTGCAAAAACCAAATATACTTGCAAGCTTACTTTACCTAGCTCTGCTCATAAAAAAAAACTAGGCCCGATCTGAGGTGGGTGACATTTCTGATACTCTCCCTTTAAGCAGCTTAGTAGCATCGTCGGAAAGCAGCTGAGCAGCAAAAAAATCAGATGAAGTTTAAGAGAGAGTATTAGGTGGATAGTAGTGGATGCTATGCTAGTGGAGGGAGGGTAGGAGGAGGAGGAGGTTTTGATGGAGGTGAGGGGTGTAAATGAGGAGTGCTAAAGGGCAGGGAGGAAAGAAGCGAGTTCCCCCTTTCATTAGCCTTCTTGGGAAAAGGAAGGCTGGGCAGAGCTCTTGCAGGGCATCATTGCTCCCCTAACAAATTAAAGTGTCTGCCATCCTCCTTTCCTATCGCCCTCACCTTGCTCCCATCCCCTGCCCTCCGGCCTCCCCTACCCTCCGCTACCCTCCATGGCCTCCCTTTTGCCCCACCCCTACTTGCTGCGGCCATCTATCTACCTGTCTTTTCTCCACTCTGTCTCCGCGCGGGCTCCATTCCGTCACTCCAAGCGAGCAATCAGGGCCAAACAAGCCCTCGCGGCCACAGAAATGATTAAATGGGAAACAGGACATTCTTTTGACTAATGGAATGGGCGAAACTTCTGGCGTATTGAGGGATGCTGGAAAGGTTAGATGGCGTTGACTCATTAGAGCAAATACAGAGGCTGGATTGCTGGATCGATTGGAAGGCGGCCCTTCACGCTGCAGCGGAGTTGATGACGTTTAGAAGGAGGTATTGCGGAGTTGGGAGGCAGAGTTGCTGCCTAGTGCATGGGAGAAACTCGATTTGGAGGAAAAAGGGAGATTTGAAGGTGGAGCAGAAGGGAAAGAACTAGCTGGTTTGAAAGAAGGGGAGGAGGAGGGGATCACTCGGCTCCATGCACCACCCCGATCGAGCTTTGCCCTTTTTAACCACTTACCGCCCCCTTCACGCGCAAAATCAATCCACCATCTAAGCTCCGCCCGGCTTCCTATATCCCTGGCCAAGGAAAACTATCCACTAAGAAGTTTCGCTTTCCTGGACCAAAGCTCATGCATGAGCAGAGGGTGGCGGGTGACAAAGTGTCCTTGAGTTTCATTTCAATGGCTTTCTCTATAAATTCCTCTCCCCTAGTGTTAATCAGGAAAAGGAATGGAAAGAAGAGCAGAGGTGGAGTGATATTGAGGCGGTTTTTTGAGATGTCTAATGGCTGAGCAAGCCTTGGGGAAGCAATCAGGATTTAGTGCGCGCCACGTTAAGGGGCAGGGCAGGAAAGGGAGAGGCGCGGCAATTGCAGAGGGCATGCTTGTAGCGGCTGGCTGTAATTGGCAGGGTGGACAGCTCATGCTGATTTAGTCCCCGGCTCCAACAAAGCTCGCCTCTAGAAACCGGTCCACGACAATAGCTTGGCCTGGCCAGACCTGGCTTTGGCTTGGCAGGAGAGAAGAAAGAAGAGGGAGGAGGAGAAGGCAGAGGACGAAGGGGCCTAAACAGAGGACGAAGGGGCCTAAGCATAGGAGCGGCCCACCCGCCTCGCAGCCATCGGCCATTCCCTCTTTTCATCTAATCTCTTTACCTGCTATGTCTGAATGAAAAAAGAGCGGAGTTTTTACAAATTTAATAGGAACAAGCCAAATTCCGTAATGCTCGTGTGTTTCTAACCACGGTTATTTAGCGTTACAGGATTCTTAGCACGTAAAATTTAGGTGATTGATCAAATGTTCTAGTGAATTTTATGAAGTTAACAATATTCAACTCTTAATAAAAATCTTTTAAGCCGGCTTTAGAACCAAAGACGACATTTAAAGTAGTAGCCTAACAAGCCTACAATTATATTGTTTTGCAAAGTTAAATGGAAAATTGGTGCCTAATCCTCTTTTCAAATTGTTAGCTGCTGCAACATTTTCTGACAATGCAATGCTGCAATTTATTATGAAAAAGACAAAAATCTTTGATGTCCACATCAAAAAAGAAACCCAAAAAATGAATTATTCATAAGTTTTTTTCTTGGGCTGCAAAAAGTGGGCAATGTTTTTGCGAGACTTATTTTTTCTAAACAAGTATAGGCTGATGCCCTGAACAAAGGTTTAACCCCCCCCCCCCCCTCAAGGGGTCCCCCCCTCATGAGATAACCCCCCCCCCCTCCTCAAGAGATAAGCCCCCCGTCAAAGGTTTAACCCCCCTCAAGGCAATATGTCCTTACTTATAGTGACTTACCTATACCCACACACCCTGCTCTAAGCTAGTTCTTTAGCTAGTTAGTCGGGCGCATGCCTACCAGGAGTAGGGGCTTGTCCCCTACAAGGAGTATGAAGTAGGCGCAAGTTTTTAAAGGCTCGTGTACAACATAGTTAGTCCTTAAACATAATCAGTCCCTACCGAGTCCATTTATAATCTTAAGTGCTGAACTGGGTAAGGGTAAGGACTAACTATGTTGTACCCGAGCCTTTAAAAACTTGCGCCTACTTGATACTCCTTGTAGGAAACAAGCCCCTACTTCTGGTAGGCATGAACCCGACTAACTAGCTTAAAGACTAGTTATGGGCTGCGTTAGAGCAAGGTGTGTGGGTATAGGTAAGTCACTACTGCCACATCATGTTTGGTGCATATTATTTTGAGGGGTGTTTATCTCTTCAGGGGGGGTTATCTCATGAGGGGGGTTAATCTTTGAGGGGGGGGGGGGTTAAACCTTTCAGGGCATCAGCCCAAGTATATAGTGCAAAGCGGAATAGGTGACCGTGGAGCGCATCCCCCCTTCCACATTAACCTGTAGCATATGCCAAAAATAAAGGAATGCAAGGGTTGCAAGGGTCAAAAAGGTAAGTCTATGGTTTCTCAACTTATTTCAAAAATAAGCACAGATTTAGAATTTGTGAAAAAAGAATCAATGTCTTCCGTGCAATGGCAAGAAGCTGTTATAGCAAGAAATTTATTCAAGCACCTCTTTGAATGCATAAAATTTTGTCACTCAAAAGGACAAGTCTGTGGTTTCTTAACCAATTTCAAAAGTAAGTACAGACTTAGAATCGGCATATATGACTTGTGACTCAAAAAAACCAATGTCTTCTTTTCAATTTTTAACAGTTCAGCTGCTACTGCTTACTGTTGCTATTGGCATGCCTGAAAGTTTGCCACTCAAAAGGGTAAGTCCGTGGTTTTTCAACCAATTTCAAAAGTAAGCACAGATTTGTAACCGCCATATATGACTTGTGAATTAAAAAGCCAAAACTTATGTGCAATTATCAAGAATAAAGATGCTACAGCACAAAAACTGTATATTGCAATTTCCCAGCCTTTCTACCCAAAAAAGCAATGTTTTTATTGCTCCGATTCCGGGTCTACCCCTCCAGTTCTTCCTAAAATATTATTACCTTTCAGAAAACAAAGTTTGTCGTGATCCGTTGAGAATTCGGCCATGGACAGCATTTCCAGAAATATATATTTTCTATCATTTCCAATTTTAGTATAATAAATATATGAAACAAGGTATTCTCGGCTATTGCCAAGATGCGCGGCCTTTGTTCCAAGTAAACAAGTCAAAATCAGCTGGTTTAATTACAAATAAGCCTCTCACCCAAATTGAGCTAATTTTATTGAAAACCATGGATGCTCGAATTTTTGAAACATCAAGATTTTGGGTTTTAACTAAATCAAGAAATAATAAATTTTTCAAAAAGTCCTTTTAACAGTTTCTAGATATCACCATGGCAGACGTTCATGCCAAAATTCAACTGATTTCATTGGAAAACCATTGATTTATGGATGTTCGAATTTTTGAAACATCAAGATTTTAGGTTTTTGGCCATAAACTGAGAAATAACAAATATTTCGGAAATTCCTTTTGCCAGCTTCAAGATAGCACCTCGAGGACGTACCTGCCAAAAATCAGCCAATTTCGTTGAAAAACCAGTGATTTATGAATTTTTGTACTTTGAAACATCAAAAATTGAGTTTTGGGCGAAAAACGCAAAATTACGTCAAGCGCAAAAAATGGCCTGGAGATACCACCCAGTCGGACCTTCATGCAAAAAATCAGCCAATTTCGTTGAAAAACCGCGGAGTACGGGTCCCGGAAAGACATATATATATATACTAGTAATGTAAGTCAGTGGCCGCGCTTCGCGCGGCCACCTTTAGTTAACAGTTACGCAATAATCACCCTTCCCAAATATCCCTGAAAAATTATGTTTTAAGAAAATAACTTCCAGATTTACTCATTGAAAAAGTGCAGCAGAGCTCCATAACTTCTTTTAAGACCATTATGACCACTATCGAGTCTTAAAGATTTAAAATTTCAAGAGCAAATGCATTAGCTCAAAGCTAACGCCTAACAGACTGCATGCAACCACACTAATCCGTATCTTGACCTAGCCTTTAAGAATTACTTGTTTCATTTCAAGAACATCAGGCTCCTGGTTAGGCCAAAAATCGAAAAATTGGCATTAGTCAAGCCAATGTTTTTCAAATATTTTTCTTAAAAGTTGCAAATCTAACAATTAGATAAGAAGCAGAATTGTTGTAGCTTCAATTGAAAAAAAAGTCCGACAGAAAAAGTTAAACAAGTATATGGCGCAAAGCGCAATAGGTGACCGCGGAGCGCATCCTTTATATGATACTTTGTAACTCAAAAATCAAGTCTGTGCTTTCTCAACCAGTTTCAAAAGTAAGCGCAGACTTAGAATCGACATATAAGACTAGTGAATAAAAAATCAACTCTTCAGTGGAATTCTCAAGAATTCAGGTACTACAGTGCAACAACCAAATATTGCAATTTTACAACTTTCTACCCAGAACAGTAATGTTTTAAATGTTTCGGGACCAGTTCCACCCCTCCAGACATTCTTAAAATTTAATTACCTTTAAGCAAAAAAAAAGTTTGTCTAAATCCATTGAGGATTCGCCATTTCTCAACATACCCCATTTTTCAAAATTTTTACCCAAAAAAGTTATGTTTCTTATGCTCCGGCACCAGTTCCACCCCTCCAGATCTTCCTAAAATGTTATTACCTTTCAGCAAAAAAAAAGCTTGTCCAAATCCGTTGAGAATTCGCCATTTCTCAACATACCCCCTTTTTCAAACTTTCTACCCAAAAAAGTAATGTTTCAAAAGCTCCGGGACCAGTTCCACCCCTCCAGATCTTCCTAAAATGTTATTACCTTTCAGCAAAAAAAAAGTTTGTCCAAATCCGTTGAGAATCCACCATTTCTCAACATACCCCATTTTTCAAAAGTTCTACCCAAAAAGTAATGTTTCAAATGCTCCGGGATCAGTTCCACCCGTCCAGATCTTCCTAAAATATTATTACCTTTCAGGAAAAAAAAAGTTTGTCAAAATCCATTGAGAATTGAGCATTTTACAGCATACCCCATTTTTCAACATTTCTACCCAAAAAAGTAATGTTTCAAATGCTCAAATTCCGGGTCTACCCCTCCAGATCTTCCTAAAATAGCATTACCTTTCAGGAAAAAAAAAGTTTGTCCAAATCCGTTGAGAATTCGCCCGTGGACAGCATTTCCAGATACATATATATATATATATACGCATATATATATATATCAGGACAAAAGTTCAGTAACCTCTATAGACCGCGGAGCGGCCCTTCGGGCCGCTCCGCGGTCAAAAATGGAGGAGCTATGAAGTTTTGAAGTCAAAAAATGCCCAAAAATGCCAAAAATGCGCACGTTTTCGATTTTTTCATATTTTCAACATTACCCATGCACAGCGCGCCCCAAAAATTATTAAATAATTTCTCAATACCGATACGTAGAGCTATCATATGCCAGGATAAGACAAGAATCCAGGTGGCGCCGAGACCCCTCCGAAAATGGTATCACGCGTATTATATAAGACTAGGTTGAGCTTCGCCGTCGCCTACGGCGACTCAATGGAACCAGCTACAGAACTCAGAGACAATGGCATGGGTCAGGAGCGGTGCTTGTCCTGGTATTTCTGGCAAATGCCTTCATATAGCCATTTCGGAGAGAGGGGGTAAGAAAATCAAAACAGTGTAAAAAAATTGCCACTCCATTCATTAGAGGACACTTTTATCCTAAATTTGGCAAACGTTTTTTCAATTTGCCAAAAAACTTCTTAATTTTTGTTAAAAATTCTTGAATTTAAACTAAAAATGCCAAAAATTTAATTAAAATTCATGCAGGATTAGCAAATTTAATTAAAATTTTCCAGTTATGAAAGCAAATTATGTTAAATACATCGAAAAATTGCTTGATTCATATTATAACTCATGCCTTAAAATTGTATTTTTTAAATAAATTTTTTTGTCATAAATGAGCGGTATGATTGCTCCTGAAAAAATTTTTTTCAGAAAACTTTGAAGAAAACATTTTTTCAAATTTGGTCCCCTGAACCAAAATCCGAGTTACAACCCTGGCTATGTCTTTTGGTTTTATGGGGCATGACGTTTGGAGTTTTGGGGGTGGATGGAGCATTCGACATGATGGTTTAGCCTTTTTATGGGGCATGTCATTTGGGGTTTTGGGGTTGAATGAGCAGGGAGATGGTGCCTTGTTGATTTTTTTGGGCATGACGTTTGGGGTTTTGGGTGTGGATGTGGCATGGAGACAATAACTTGAGTTTTTATGGGGCATGACGTTTTTGGGGTTTTGATGTTGGGTGGAGCCTTGAGATGATGGCTTGTTTTTGTTGT